>QDEB01006177.1:0-24832 GCA_004193795.1 Asbolus verrucosus | reverse complement strand
TCTCCCAGTATTCATATATTTTGGAGTTGCTCCAGTCCCACCTTAAGGGAAGCGCTTAAGATGGTTTGGTTGCCTATTCGAAATATTTTAAACATGTTATAGTAAGTAATTAAAATACAATGTTATACAATATTAATTTTAAAAAAAAGTCAAAAAAGCTCTATTAAACACAACATTTAACATAGAATCTAAAAATATAAAAATATGTATGGTGTCTCATTTAAAATAAGAAAGCTAAAAGTATTAAAAATCTCTTAATAAATAACGCTATTTATCGCTTATTCTCATGGTATCGAGAATATCCTAAAAATGTAATAAATTTTCTCGATTTGCAGAGAGCGAGAAGATGACAACGACGATGACAATGACCTCCCTTTTGTCAGAATCTGTCTCATCGCAGGTAAGATCGGGGCCCACAGGCGTGGCGCATTTATGGTCCAACGTACCTAGCACCTCTATCGCTTTTACGACGCCATCGACTTCGACAACCACCGGCCGCCGGACCACCATAGCCACCGAACCGGTGCGCCACAGCTTGGGTCGGGGATTCCCGGTGCCCCACTACCACTTACCCGACTCCCGCTGGGGACCTTTCTTCGAAGAGGGCACGGAGCCCCACAACATCACCGCGAGGGTTGGCTCCACCGTCATGATCGACTGCCGCATCGGTCTGCTGCAAAACAAAACGGTCAGTGCAAAAATCCCCATTACCCCAATAGTATATGCCTGTTTACACTGCTCAAAATGCTGATCGCGTTACATATTTTCTGTTTATTCATTCTTCGAACAATACGAGCCATTTTAATTATGTAAACATGCGTCAGGACAATATGTTGTTTATCAGAAAAAATTCACTATATGTCCGTTCTTTCAAATCCCTATTATTGATTTTAATATCCGTCACCCACCCACGTTTCAAACATGTTCCGACACTGGCTGGATCGTCATCCAACAAAAATATTTTCGAAATAATATTTGCAATGCGCGCAAAAGTCACAACCCCTGGTTATTCCACACATTCTGAAATGTAGGGTGAATTGGGGCAAGTGCGACAACAGGGTAATCTGAAACTGATCACACAATTACCCCAACTTACCGTACTGTCATTGTGACATTTAAGGCCTATTGGGTTCTATGAAATCCTCGTAATAGTCGAATTTTTAATTTTAATTTTAAGCACCAAAAAAAAAATTAGATGTGGTATATTGCATGTCAGTAAAATATAGTATTGTATAGTCGTTTTTTTTAAAGCAGTTAGGCAAACTATTATAGTTAATAAAAATGGTATTTTTTTCTTTTTTCTTTTGGTAAAAACGGAGGTTTTATTTCTTCTAACAAACTGTGCTGAAGCGGTATCAAGTTATCTATATTTTCTCGGAAGTGTAAAATTAGTGAGATATTGTTAATGAGTCCCTGCCCGGCTATCTACGTCCTCCTGTTCTTTAGGAAGTCGAAAAATAGGCCGAACTTGGAGTTACCTAAATATAGGATTCTAAGACGTCAACTGCTTTTGCTGTGGCTGTCCGGCTAGTTTGATTGGTTTTTTTATTGGTTGTTCTAACCCAATTCTAACGACAATTTCGCCCAACCACAGACTGTAATATCGTAATTTAAACAGCCACGCTTTCCGGTCTCAGACATTGTTATCTGAATAAGTAAAAAATGTTTGTGAATGTTGATATTATTTAAATTAAAATGTCAAGAGAATGAAATTTCAAAGTTAAAACGTGGGATTCGCCCTCGGTCATTCAGGACATCTTTACCCTTTGTTGAACAGACGCTGTGAGAATTTTACGATTTTTTTCGATTAAAGAAAATTGCCGTTCCCTGTGAAATGAATCGCTAAAATTACTAAAAACAAAAATACGTCATTCGGTTTGGTTATTTTACGTTTTCATTTAAGCAAAAGATGAAAATTTTAAGATTTTACAATATCTAAGGAAGAAATTATTCATTATGGTCATAACATTGTGCCAGAACATCCCCTAATCAAACCTAAATATACATTTCCTTACCTTTTGTTATGAACTTGAGTATTGTTATTCCATAATGATGAAACTGTGAAATATAAAATCACATCTGATTTCATAAAGTTTTATACAAAGATTTTTAAAATCCTCCTGGGCTAGGTAATGGTGGTTTTAATTAAGTTGGAAATCCCTTGAATCTTAAGTGTAATAAATGTTTTTAATTACAATTTAAAAAATCCATACAGGGGAGAAGGCATGAAAAACGTGACGCTGCTCGAGATGGCTAGTAATCTTTAATTTTTAAATTTATTAAATAAAATTCAGTATTCACCCTGTATATATAAGTAAAGATCGTTGTCTACATTTAAAAGTTGTCTTTTTTCCTGGTACGGGCATCGTTTTTGTAAAATATTTTAAGTGTGACGTCTATGAATGAGATGTATACAACTGTTTTTCGTCTTTTTAGTAACTCAAAGTAAAAGGGATTCACAGAATTGCGTTTCAGTGAAGGATTGCCATAGATCAAACGCTGTCTGAAAGATTTTATAGTGTGAAGATTTTATCGAATTTCACTGCTAGAATAAATTAACAGTCCAAAAACATGTTGAATTTATTACTCATTCGCTCGTTGCACATTTTGTATATGTCGCTTTAAAGTAAGGGTAAATTTTTTCAAAAACACTTGGGGGCCAAAATATTTTAATAATTCTAAAATTTCTGGCCCCTTAAAAACAACGAGATGCTGAAAAGGACTAAAATAATGTTCCAAACTTCAATTATATTTAATATTTACATAAAAAAAAGAGTAACTTTAGGAAAACTATAAGAAAATTGCTGGAAATATTTTACTGATGAGTGACTACATGTGCATCGTATGTAAGAGAAACAATTTTTTAAAAATAAATCTTCACATTTAAAATTTGAAAATGGTTGTAATGCACTTTGAAAATATTATTTAACTCAATCATAAACAAAGCAAAAAAGGAGGCGAACTAAATCATCTGGTATACAGGGTGTTTGGTAATTAAAGAGCAAAAATGCAACAACAGATAAGTGAAAACAGTGACTTGAAAAATCCTTTGGTATCTTTGGCTAACTCGCTTGGTATTCTTCGAAAATGGCTAATCTATGAGGAAATTAAAAAATTTGGTAAAAACCGTCAACTTTTTAATTCAATTTTACTTTTAAAGCTATTCCAGCTATTCCAATTCGTATACATCCAACATTACCGCTTTCCTTAACGAAAAAAAAAATTAAATTTTATACAGATCGTCAAAAAAATTTACGCATTCACTTAATTATTGCGTATAAAATATCATCTATTAACTAAGATGCATTCCTTTTTTATTAAATATATTTAAATGTAATATGCAAAAAATTGAAAATATAAAATTAAGGAACTATATTAAAAAAAAGAAGAAAGGTCAAATTACAATACAAGTTAAACAAAAATTATTTGCTATCAACATTTAACAAAATTTTTCATTTGAAAAATAATTGTGTATAAAAGTATATAAAATTTGTTTTTCTTATTAAAAACAGGCAAACAAAAAATTGTATATAAAATATCATTCTTTAAAAAAGAACATTCAGTTATTCATTGTTCATAAAAATGTCACAAGACACTTAGATACTAAACGAAAAACACAAAATATAAAATCGAAAAAGTTATATGAATGACATTCAAAATACAGGTTATTATAAATGTTCCTAACATTATAGTGTGCTGTAGAAATTTGCCCCCTATACTATTACTTTAGGTAAATTGATGTGATTGCTTGCCTAGAAACTAAAAATATCAAATTTACATTCTGGCAGAAATCCAGAAACTGAGAGGTGGCAAATCAATGCGTATCAAATCACAGCCAACTATGATGTAGAAATATTTATAATAACCCTGTATAACAAATCAAAAATTATTTATTACAAACCACATTAGATAGACACAATATTTCACTGAAGAGTGATTCAATGACATGGAAACTTTTTTATATTCAATATGAAACAAATATATGAGTAGAAAAGTACAATAATACAAATACAATCAAGAAGAAAAAAAAAATTAAACTCCTCACATATATCATAGAGCACACAATAATAACATATAATTTTTAATTAAAGACAA
This sequence comes from Asbolus verrucosus, assembly GCA_004193795.1. Lineage (NCBI taxonomy): Eukaryota > Metazoa > Arthropoda > Insecta > Coleoptera > Tenebrionidae > Asbolus > Asbolus verrucosus. Next base: position 20,737 of record QDEB01006177.1, on the reverse strand, counting down.
AATGATAATTTTAAAATATTTAAAAATATCAGTCTAGTTGTCCAATTAGTAACTTAGTTTAATTTCATTCCTGCCGGTATGAAACGTATGCGTACAGTTTCATGTTTATTGTTTGATTTGTTTGTTTGTTGATTATTTGTTTTGTTTTTAGACTGCAAAGGCAGAGATTGGGTTAATATGTACAATACAGAATAGATAACGATATGAACTTACTGTCAAGTTGTCTGATACTGCTTTCATCGGTGGTGAATTCTTGGGCGCAAAAAGCCTCTGTGACGATTTGTGATGATTTTTTTCTTCATCATCAGTACCTTTTTCTGATGAATTATAGGCCTGGGCCTCCTTAGAAGAAAGTATTTTGGGCATTGTAGCATTGTTATCTTCAGCGGGGTACTTCGACATGGTTTGTCTGTCGTTTAAGATGTTGTCTTGAGAACTAACAAAACCATCTCCACGGTGTTCCATCTTTTTCAAGTCAAATCAGAATGGTTACAAAATGTTTTCCATCCACAATTAACCTGAAAGCAAGGCTAAATGAAATAAAATGAAATTTGTATATCCACAATTTCTACTTCGCTTAATTTAAAAACAACAAACACATAAAGCTGTTACTTTCACTGAATGCGCATGCGCAATATAATAGTTTAAACTGAACATGCGTCGTGACTTCAGTCAGGCCCGGATTTGGATATTTCTAGGCCCGGGTCCCCACGCCAGGAACGAAATCTTACTAATTTTAGAAAAAAGGAAACTTTCGACAAAAACAGTCTTATACTTATTGCTTATCCTACTTTTGTGTAGTCTTAGCGTGGATTTGACGGAAAGTGATGAAAATTACAAGATACCGAAAGGGTAATTTGCATGTTGAGTTATATGCGGTAATTCCTAATTTGATTTGAGGAATAATTAATTAATTAATTAAACGCGTTTCCATTTACAACTGACACAAAACGAAACGCTTCGTACAATATTTCGTCGATAATGTCACTGTAAACCTGCAATTGATATCATGTTGTACATAATAAATGATTCTGTTGAATGGCGCTACAGCACACCGATGTTTCGTTTTAAAATATTAAATGTTTTTGCACAGTATTGGTGTTCGTTTATTTTCTACTTCAGTTTCGACCAAAACAGCAAAACACAAAATTTTCCGTAAAGTTGGGTCGACTAGGCAACCCACTTTACAATGGTGAATAAGCTGTGCATACATTTTCACCATTTTTAACCTCGAACTGATTATTATTTCGTGATATATTATATAATTTAAATGTCTATAAAACTCACCGAGTATTTTACATTTTAACAATTTAAAATATTATAACGAATTTGAAAGTTTTAGTTAGAGTAAAGGGTTTTCAATATATTGTAAAAAAAATTCATCTATTCTGCGACCCCTTTCGAAAACCGCTTCTCCCTTAGGAACGGATTTAGAGTGTATGTTAGTAGGGACATTTTTATCATGTTTTATGTGCTAAATTCACCTTTAAATTTTTGCACTTGTATATGGTGACAGATACGTATGAACACTTTCAACGCACTGTAAATAATTAAACCATTTCGAGCGGATCCATTGTTTTTATTTTAATGGCGAATTCTTGAAACGCTTCTTTAATTGTTGATTTTTATGAAATCAATTTACCACTTATTATTTAATTTAGGGGTAAATGCATATTCACGAGTTTAATTTTTGATTAAATTTGTATCGCTGGTATCAGAGAGATGTCTTAAGGTTACAGGTTGTAATTGAAAGTCTATTGATTTTTGCTTAATGTGATACAATAAGACAAATTAAAACATCACCCCTCTGACAAAAAGCGTCTGTATGTGTGATAGGATTTGCTTCGAAAAAGAATTTTTGTGAGTAATGTTTGTTTTTAAATAAACGTCGAAATACATTTTGTTAAACTTTTCATTTAACAATTGCCTAAAGTCCACGGCTTTATTTTTATAACAGCTTGTTACTTCCGTGGCGAAATTAGGGGCGGATGTGTTCGAATTATGTCCCTAAGTATACTGTCGAAACGAAAATGTGTGAAGTAATTTCGTAAAATTTTATGAGTTTTACACGGAACAATGATAACGATGTTGGCTGAACATAATACGTCAAAACACACATAACAAGTCACAAAGAAACATTACCTTGGTATAATTCGTTTTGTGCGCAATTTACCCTCTAGCTAATTTTAGAGAAGATGCTACATTTACCCTACCAGGCTACATTTTACTTGATACTAAATAATGACTAAAATTGCCTTTAATTTAAAGGATCTCCCCAACTGCCAGTAAGAGTACTCAGGAAGAGTAAGTCATAACCCTTGGTTCCTCCCCAAGTATCACAAAGTATGACGTGTTCAATAAAGGTGCTTCAAGAAATTTTCTTTCAAAAATTCATCCGACATAGCTAACATGGCCCCTTATTACATTTCTTGCGTTAGTGATTTAAAACATCATTAAACGTCAGTTATGTCCCTAATCCCTAGATTGTGACAGTTGTAATGTGAGTTAAAGCACACAAACAAGAGAAGTCTGGAACAAAATTTTGTTATTAACTAGGCAACCCACTAATCATCAGTACGTTTGAAATAAAATTATAAAAATGAAAATAAATTATTGCTTTGAAGATAAAGGAATAAAGCTTTCGCCAGATGGGTTAAGTGATTTGTGTGAAGTGCAACAGCATACAAAGCTCTGAAAATTTAAATTTTATGAAATGTTAGGACACAGAGCTGTAATAAAATTCTTAGCAGAAGACTGTAATATGACTCAGTTATTTTGTATGCAGCTTAGTGAATGACGATTCGTAACAATATCAAAATCGTGTGATTTCGCAAAAAAACCGCTGCTTTGTAAAAAGTACTTAAGAAATGTAAATACTTAAAGTAATGATAATCTCAGCTTTCCGGGTAATTTATTGCCTCTTTAAGCCAAAGTTATATATTATTTAGCCTTGCGTTTGTAGCCGACTAATTACCGTGACACCATTTGATTTACAATTTAGGAAAACTGCAAAACTTAAAACGCGGTAATTCCATTACGTGATCATGAATTATATTTTTGTGCTGATTTAAATTTGAAAAATTGTTGCAGCACAGACGCCCAACTGATGATGAAATTGCTTCGTTTTTGCTATCTATTTTTCATGTGTTGGGACCTACAGCGCTCGCACTTATTTAGTTGTGAGCAATTTTCGTTGCGAATCGTTAAATTCTACTTCTTGTATCAAATTCATAAACTAACATAATCTGAAAAGCTGAGACCATGCGAAATCGATATCCCAGAGGCCGTTAGAGATGATGGAGGATCAAATCAAATTGCTTCATGCAATTAATTGTACGACAAAATAATGGTAATGGATAATAAATAGCCTCCACACATCATACCTTCTATATAGGCTACAGACAATTAATTGTTCACTGACTGCAACGAATTTTTTTACTTGTTTTAGGAAAATAATTTAAAATATTAACCGTCTCGACTATTAACCCTCCAATATATTTAATTTATAATAATTCTAAAATGATGCTATGGGTGACATATACGCTTTTAATTTGTGTTAAATGGTATCAAATGACGTGTAAAATTCAATAATTTTGACAACTCTATAGTCTGAGGTAAAATTATTTTAACATATTACTTTTTTCCTCAAGGGAATATCAAGTTTTATTTTTCGTGGAAAACACTATTTTCTGCCGTTTTTAATAAATATTTTTAAACAGAACGATAAAATAAATTGACAATGTAGAACAACCTTTTTTGTTAATGCTATTTTTAACAGTTTGTATAACCCCTTTAGGATGCATTTAAGAGAAAAGTATTACACTTAGTTTTCAGCTCGCTTGACTATTCTTAACTAGATATAGTTAGTACAATAGGTAAAAAAAAATAAAAATGTCTACTAAAAATATCAAAAGATGTAGTGTTCCGTTTGAAAGACAAAGGTTGATTGTCACTTCCGGAAAAACAAACTACGTGGAGGAAATGTTTTCACTCAGATTGTAGAGTTTTGAATGGCATTAAATCTTGTGTGTCGCTTAATATAGGGCTATTATAAATGTTTCTAACATCGTAGTGTGTTGCGGAAATTTGCCGCCTGTTATTCTAGTGCATATATACTAACTGATTGTTTGGTTGCCTAAAAACTAAAAATGTCAATACATTCTAGAACAAATCTAGAAATTGAGAGGCGGCAAATCTGCAGGTATATAATAAATCACAGCTAACTAGGATGTTAGAAACATTTATAATAACTCCATACTATTAATTAGTCGTCCACTCAATTTACGGTCTGACGACGGTAAGTTTTGTCAGAACACAATAAATTGAATGAAACATGTAGATAAATATTTGTGATTATTGATTAAAATAATATTTATGCAAATGTGGAACAGCATATTTAAGTGCGAGGGTTGTTCCTGTTTTGGTGCTTTTTTGATCCATGCAAGCCAAAACTAATAGACTGAAAAAATTCAGGGAATTATATCAGAAATCATGGCATCATTTATCATCTGCGACGGAAGTTTGATGTGCGATTTCACCGATTTTGCAGCTCGTCATATCTGTTCCGTTGAACCTTTATCGAGGTATTTTCTAAAATTATTGATTTTAAGCATGTTTGCTGTCGGAGCTGGTATCAGTATATCGCTATTCATTAAAACGATATGCCATAAGGCAATGCTTTGCATGTTTGTTTACTTTCTTTGGTAGTCACGTTTTAGCGATTAGAAGGTATAGTAAAGGAAGAATAAACAAACATGTAGAATGTCGTTGTGTCAACGGAGTTTAAGTAAATGATGCAAAGTCGATTCTTTAAAGAAAAGCACGTCAGTAACATAGACAGTCCATGATCACACACTTTAAAATGCACTTTTCCACCAACAGAATTTTTTCCTTCACTAATAACATTTCCAACTAAATAAAGGGCAGACTGATTCAGTTTTGTTTTTTAATGAGAAGATTTACCTTGAATTATTCAAGAAAATTCAGAAGCAATCATTTCTAGGTGTTTGGACATTAAATTTCAATTACAATTGCCGATAATATACAGGGTGTCAATGAATTCATTTCTGTATTTATTTAATTCAGAAACTTGTATTGATACGTTTACGTAAACGTTACCTCTCACTGCATGATATGAAATTTCGTTTCTCCGGAAATGATTTCAAATTGAATTTTTAAATGTAGCACCGTGTATTTTTAAAATTTTGGCTTTCAAAACAATTTTATACCTTAAATAACATAAATAATAAAGGAAGGGTTAAGTAACATCAATCTAAAGTGTTATGATACACTCAAAATTATTTACGGTTCATAATCTGCTTTCTCAAGATTGCGGCCATAGCGATGCTAATAACACATTTTTGCGAAAACTAAAGTCAGAAAATTTCAATAAAAATTTAAAATGTCCAATAATTTTCGAAAAAAAGTATCACTGTCATTGTTGTGTTTGTTTAAATACTCATGTTGTTGTTTGCAAAAATTGATTTATCTCCAGGAAATTGTTTATATGCAACTTAAGGTTTAAATAATTTCCGTGCTCAAAATTGAATAGGTGTAAATATATAGGATATTACATTTCAAAACTGAGATTGAAGTTACTGCCCGAGGAACTGAATGTGGGAAGGAATTACGGCTTGTATTTCACAACGAATTCTAATGAATAACTTACAAGTTTCAGTTTTCTAGTTTCATAAACAAAGAAAACTGAAGTGGACCCCTTATCACCCAAACATTTCTGGACCCATAATAATTGATATGAGTGTGCATTTATTTTTCATTTTCGTGAGTTTCATTTTAACACGACATTCTAATTATCATAAAGCGAGTGACGCAGATCCGCCCTAATTTGTCGAGCAAAAAAAATTTCTAAGCATATCTCAAGTTCATTATTACAGTGAGAAATGTCTTCATTTTTCTCTTCTTCTTTTTAATTATTTTTACGAAAATAATTAAAATTGCATTAAGATGTCATATTTGGTTCAATAGCAACTGATAAAAAATGTAATAATATTAATAATGATTCGTTGAAACTTCATTTCATATTCATGAAGCGCCATTTTTTTAATGCACCAGTTTTTTATTCCAAATGAAGTACATGAATGACAAACAATAAATGCAAAGAATACGTATTTAATAAAAAAAACATTTTTCTGCACAATGACAAATAATGAGAAGAGAAATGACAATAACAAATAACGAGGGCGCTTTTGTTTCTATTTTCATGATTAAATTCTCACTGAAACTCCAAATCTACTCGTACAACCTGTCATTTGATGTACAAATTAAATAATGAAAAATTAAAACCATGCTAACCGCAGCTGCAAATTTCGTAATATTTGTTGTGGCTATTAGTAGTTTGCGTTGCTACCAACTGACGATATAAAACTGATATTGCAAATATTGCCAGCTAAACTGGATATATAATCCAAAATTATGAGAATCCAGCAGAAACATACTTGACTGAAAATAAAAGAGCATTAACAATGAATACCAGGTGCGGCATAAATAATAAATGATAAATTACTCCCAACAGACCCAATATTGTAAGAGTTAATTTTTTTGGAAAGTAATCACGTAATTGTTTTTAGTGGTGATATTGAAATGATAAATCGTTGCGAATCGCTTTGGTTTTTTAAAAAATAGCGGTCCGTGTAAGTGTTATCTTATTTGAGTGGTGCTTGAGTGTGGCACGTTTGCATGTTGAATTATTGAGAAAGGTTCAAGTAAAGCTACAATTAGTTTGGAAATACGCCCGTTAACCATTATTTACTTAAATTGTGGGTTGCAAAAGTGATTTCGAGGAAGGATGATCCTCTATCTGACTGCGTAGGACCTTTGATATTTGTGGCTGTGTGGTTCTTAGATTAATGAATGTAATCCGAGGCAGTTTAGTATGCAAATTTTATATTTTCATAAGTGCCTACCTATAGTCTGCAATCTACATTAAGGTTTCAGATTAGAGGGCTAATAGATGGCGTTTAATAATCCAGGATTTTGTCCTAAATCATATCATTATTTCACTCGTATTAATTTCGACACGCTCATTCGTGTAAAATTAATTATTATTATTGTAGAATTCCCAGTTACACATAGAGTTAGTATTTTCAACATATCCATTGGGCATTCCATTGCCCATTAGGGTAAATTACGATCACCTATGCGACACCCACGATCGTTTAATGTCGATTTTCGAAATGTGTCTCATTTATTATGAACGCAAATTCGAAATTAATTCGCTGGAATCGATGCAATGTCTTAATTATGTCGTTGCTGCCATATTTGTGATTTTAGCAATTGCGGAATGTTAACAGGAAAAAATATTAAAGCAACGCGTAAAATTTGCGAGTTTGAAGCAAAACAAAGCATTTGATCTCATCTTAGATTTTCATTAGGAATGCGAAAGAGAATAGCGGAAGTACAATATGAAAGAGCACGGAGTGAAATAAGCTAATCAGATATGAATGTTCGTAAATGCCCCCAAGATTACCGTTATCCATTACAGAGGAGAAATGTTGGCTATTGTTCAGAAAATTATACATCTCTAAAATGCTCTTGGCCGATCATGAAGCACCATCTTTATTAAAATATTTGCCTTCGGAAAACCAACGAAAACAGGAAACCCTCGATTTATCGGTAAATTTTGCGTTAGACCTTATTCACAATATCTTAAAGCATGCCTCACTCGACACGGAGTAATCCCAACTGCTTAAAAACTGAACAAAAATTAGTACCAGTTTTTAGCCCCACGTAATTTCTAAAACCACAAGAGTTAAATAAATTGCTTTTATTTCACATATTGTCAGCCTATGCAGTATTCCATAAGGTTAACTTCTGAAATGATTACATATACTTTTTTATGAATTCAGTGACACTGTACAATATTTTAATATTTTTTCAAAAAAGCATAATTTTTTTAGCGCACGAGCATTAGCGAGAAGCGCTATTGATCTTGTACATGTCGCTCACTCGCTCCCTTCCCGTTCAGGTCAGGTCATATCAAGTCGATAACTTGAGAACGCTTCGACCTATAGAGCTCAAATTTTGTATACCGATTCTTTGTCAAATTTGTATATCTAAGTTCATTTATGGGCAATATAGCTCAAAGGGTTGTGGGGGGCGCACAGCCTAATTAAGATAACACGATGAAATGTTAGGAAAGAAAATGACTTAGCGCCTGAGTTATTAGTTTTCAAAATTTCAAGAAGTAACTTGAGGCCCACATGCTGCTATCTAGCGGACTAGGGACTAGCGAATTTTTTAACTGCTCCACCCTAGTGCAGATTTCTAATCTGCCCCTTGCATTTTAACGTTTAGGCAACCAAATATACACGACCTTGCTTTACGGTTTTCATACCTTTTTACTTCAGATTTATTTTCGGAACGGTACATCTCTTAACTCCTTAGACCTATTTTGATCAAAATTGATGTGCAAAACTGATAATAGGAAAGTCTACTTTTTTACACATGAAAGTGAGTACAAAATAATGCGAGTGCGCTAATATTAGGTGCAAATTCTGTATCCACATTAAAAATGCTCGTGCGAAAAAAATTTATAGGACATTGGCCAATTCATTTCAAAAGATCCATTAAAAATCCATCAACATCCACACGCTCCGACTTGCAGGCTTTTAACTTGGGATATTCTCATAAAAATGTAATTAAAATTGTTCCGAACATTAAAATAAATCGACAAACAAGTATAACATTTTTTGATCAAGCGCATTGTAAAAGAGTAGCAATGTTGAAAATTTCTAAAAAATGGTTGTAGGTCCTTTATGATGCATTTATTCCAAAACCTGCTATATCTCCCGTTTTACAATTTGTTTTGATGTGTCCTAAAATAGTTACTGAAGTTTGGTTGCATATTCTCAAAACACACCTGTATAAGTAAAAAATGAAAGAATCATTTCGGTTATACACTCATAAAAAAAGGCTTAACTAAAGTTTTTTCATATCTAAAATTAATTAAGGAGTTTTGATCGAAAACGTTTTTCAAAAAATTGACGGTTTTTAAACGATGGTTCTAAATATGTAAAAATGTACAAAGCATTATAATGAAGTTTGAAAAGTTTAAGTCATTTCTGGCAAGACCAAAAGAAGCATAAAATTGAAATATAATTTGTAAAAAATACCTTCTAGATTTATGTTAATAATTTCATTAAAATCGGTTCAATCGGTTCAGATAAAATAGAAAAATACAGATCTCCTATAAATCTATAAAACTGAGATTTACAGATTTATTTATTATTAAAGATCGAATCGCGGTTTTCACGATAAATGCTAATTATTACATATTTTCATGTGTACAGTGTGAGCTAAAAATCGTATATAAAGTATACGAAACATAATTGTATTTTTTCTTAATGGAACGTCTTATATATTTTCGCATATGTAAGCCTACCTCTTACGTCATACTGTCACACATCGGTGAAACGAATATTAGATATCATAAGTTGAAAACGAAAAAAATTTTTAATTTTCTTACAACTTTTGAAACGATTAACGTTTAAAATTTCGTTTATGCGGTTAATTTCGAATTTAAAAATTGAAAAAACAAAAATATATTTTTTCTACGAAATTAAAAAATGAGGCAGCAATAGGTTAATAGTTTGGTTGATGTTCTTTTTGTAATTTTTTCTTTTTCTTCGAGTTTTTTACTTGTGCATCAGGGCGTTGAGTGGAACAATGTGTTTATGAAAAATTGCTTCATGATCTGCTGACGTTAAACATAATCTTAATTGGCCGAAGGCTGATGGAGAAGGCAGAGAAGGCAAAAAATGTAGGGAGGGTGACATAGGAATAGAAAAAAATACGACGGCAATCTCGCTAAGGTTTATTGCACATTTGCGTATCATAAAATGAATGCCGAATGTAAAGATCATCCGTGGTTTGAGAGAAAGGCATTCTCTTCAGTTGCTTTTCGCATTATACGAATCTAATTTACAAGCAAAGCACGTCCTGCATCCATAATTCCATATCTTCGGCGTCAAGCTAGTCAGCATTGCTCTTGGAGTTCTCTTTGCGATTGACTGATTAAAAGTGAACCTTTGAAATAAATATTCCAGGAACATTTTAATGATTGTCGAGCTATTTGTGCAAAATTTACATGATTATGGCATCGGCTGAAAGGCAACTAGGTCACAAAATGGCGCATGCAACATCCACATTTATTCCCACGAACTACTCTTTCAGCAACTTTTCCAAAGCTCCCGAAAAAACTGAATGTAACCCATAAAAAAGTTAAATTGTTTCATTTCAATTATTTACAATAAATTTCCGCAAATAAATAAAACGTCGAACTGGATTAATAACTAACTAAAAATTTCATTACTTTTAAACGGCACAAAATAACAAAAACTGAACAATTAATAAAAAACAAACATTTGAATTAAATTAAATACTCCACATTTGCATACATTAATCCGGTCCAATAATATTTTACCTAAAATATTTTTAATGCAATTAGTGGGTACATATTTAAACACACAGAAGTAAATACACAGTTGTTAATTTACGCCACCAGTAATTGATTATTACGGACTTTCGACAAAAGAATTGCGGATGTAAAAGCTCTCGGTTATAAGCTTCCAGAAAATGCCACATTGCCCACCCTGGCTACGCGTCAAGGTCTCGCTGCACTTTTCTCATTTATCTTCTTTGTTTTTTAGCTCTGGGACCATTTAAAAAGTTCAAATAATTTCCTTTCGAAATTACTTTATAATGATCGCGAAATAAATTAATATGAAATACATGTTTTTTTCCATTACGCAAAAACCGAAACTAATTTCCTTCCACCTAATTTAGTAGGAATTTCTTGCTGCGTGATCTGTTGTTTTGGTGTAACATAAATAAAACAGCATTTCGGTCGTTGTATATCGTGTTATTCTAACGCAGGCCGTTAGATTATGACTTCATTTTGAGCAACGATTAGATGTGACTTTCATTAAAATTGAACAAAAATTACAGCTTCTACAAATTTTTTCATTAAAATATTGTGCCACTAACTAAGCGACGTATTGTGATGTTTTACACATCTAAATGTGGAGCTGATTCATAGCTACAATTCGATGTAACTGTCATAAAAATCGAACAACAATTATAGCTTTCAGAGATAATTTTATTTTGTTAAAATTGAAATTTTGGTGGATGCGCCGGGATCAAAAATTTTTGCCGCTAACTAAATGACGATTATGATGTTTTATACATCAAATTATGGAGCCAATTCATAGCCATGATAGCCAAACGGTGACTTCTAGAGCCACTTTTGTCTTATTAAAATTGAGGATTAGAAATTAGTTAATATCAACCATTCTTTGATTTTTTGGCATTTGTGTTTCCAACTTGATTTTAATTTAACGCCCGAATGATACCATCCAAGTTTGACAAGTTGAATAATATAATTAGTCACAATCAATGACTCCATTCAAGAAACTGTCGAAATTTACAGATTAGAGCGTATGCTGTAATAGTTAACGGATGCAGTAGTTGAGATTTGAGGAAATTTGAGATTTAGTGGTAACGAATGGATATTGTATAACCCAATTTGCGCCGTGGTTATTTCCGTTTAAAACTATTTCTTTTTATGCTTCTTGTAATTTAGAATAAAATGTGTGTTCTGTTAAGCTCTGGTAACTTTAAAAAGAGCAGTAGCACCTTTGCTGTTGACAAGCTGTATAGCATGTTGTTACTTTTATATGCAAATTAAACGTTGTCGGAAGGTGTCGATTTCGAACTTCTTAAACTTTCCACCTTAAAAAGCACAATTTACCACTCAGCTTGGAGATCGTCTTTCACACAAAACTTACACAATTTCTTAAATTTAACAAAAACTTTTTTGAATTAAATAAGAGAAGTTAAAAGTGGGAAATAAAACAATCTTTTAACATAAACGCTTTTCGCTTTTTGGATTATCGTGTGCATGCAGTATGTATAATTCAAATATTGTTGTTTTCGCTTATTATGGGAGTTAGAGAGTCTGTTAAATGTTTGCTGACAACGATCTACTCTCTGCGTTTATTTGTTTTAGAGTTAGAGGCATTAACTTTTCTCTTCTTATGGACGCTGGATACACTGCAAACCCCAACACGAATTGAAGCTGAACACAATGACAATAAAAAACTTTTATTACATATTTACGGCCTTTAGTAGACCGTTACCGATATTGCTTACGTAAAAAACTTTGCAAAACGCTCGATATAAATATTGAACATTGAGTTAAAGTTCTTAAAATAAAAAACCAGAGGATGGATGACAAGCGCAGATAGTTATTCTCGATTTTCCTCAATATATTTTTTCGTCATGAACGTTCATGGAGCTAAAAAATTACATATAATCTCCAAAGATGGAAATTCAGCATACGTTAAAACGAAATTGTTGTCAAGGTAAAAGGAGACAAAAGAGAAAAAAAACACAAAATTGGGAATTTATAAAGAAACACAAAATGTTGCTTTCAAGTTTTTATCATTAATTTTGAAAAATTGACGACCGATAAATTTTTAAGAATGTTGAACGTGTATTTGCTAGCCGGAAACACACGTTTTAAATATTTATTTCCTCTTCTTTTCCTAAAATTTTTTGAGTCGTAGTAATTTTATGTAAAAACCGACGAGTTTAGGATATCGACCAAATGATAAGAAATGGTTTCTGCGTATCAACATATGTCACATCCTAAATCCATATTTTTTCAAATGTGTGGAGGGACATCAGGTGGTAAAAAAATTATTACTTTCTGGACACGCTTTCTCAGAATGGCAACATCTGTATCTAATGGTGAGAATATTTAACTGTGGAAGATGCAGCAGAAATTATTACTTTTGGTTCTGTAAAACACTGGCACAACATTTGTACTCCTCACCAGGCCTTAAGATATGGGGTCGGCATAGAGCGGACGTCTAGAAAAAAATGTTTTGGAAGTGGTGACGGATGAGTTTATTGAGTTTGTTTTGATTTTTTTGTGTTTCGTCTGGAACGAGGCGATGTATAAATTATCTGGTGATCTTCCAACGATTGATTCGTTTCCTCCCTATGTAGGCCATTGCGTAAAATGACGACAGATATAAATCATAAATACAGTTATACCCGTGCGATATCAAACGTAGTTTATGAGGCGCTGATGTTCTTTTAACGTTTTTTCCCGGTTTATGGACTTTGATATACAAATACAATTTGATTTCTCGGCTAAAATTACTCGGGAAAGTTCCCTTTAATTACATTGTTAATGGTAGCCACCAGGCGGTCATTTTGTTAAACCAGCATAAATATTAAGCCGGATATTTCAGTGGAGAGCAAAAATTTCAGCAAGTATCATGAATGCGGTGTAACCGAAACAAATGAAAGGTGATACATCAACGTCTGCAAATAAAAATGAGCGAAATTTGCGCAATCTGCATACCTAAGTAAATTGGTGGATCCAGTAAGGCAATTTGCTGTAGATTATTTGATTTGGTGGATCGAGAACAGGAAGCGAAATTGTCCACTTTAATCTCTGGTAGGCATGTTGAGGAAGGGTCGAAGTTGAAAGCATGTCTCAGGTGAGTCGGTTGATCGGGCGCAGCTAGAAAACTGATAAGATTAAAAGTTTGGTTGTTCACTTGCTATACAAGTCTAATCCTATTAGTAGCCCTCTCTATGAGACACGCTAATCTAATAATACCAGCTTAAGTCAGCGCCAACAATTCACCATACCAGAACGTCACCAGTCACATTCTCACAATTTGATTTTCTCTGCAATTGAATCACTCCTGGTTGCTAATAGATGGGAGCAGCTTTTTCGACATTCAGCGCACTTTTTGCAATTCATGACCAGATGACATTGTCTTCAAACCAACTTATGACTGTAACTTTATCTGTAAAAACTCCGACCCTCGACTCACATCCACATTGCAAAAACGTCAACTTTCCTGTTGAAAACTCGGTATCAACTCCATTATTAAAAGTGCTAAAATCCACACACTAGGTGCTCCAGGTTCAAAGTTTTTAATTAGTGTTGTCCCAAATTTACATACCTTTCCTGCTGATCTAAATTTCATTACATGCTTTTTAATTAATTATTCCATCTTCGCCTTTCAAACGTCACAAATTCGTTGTTGAATTGATAAAGAAAATGAGCTCTTAATAATTATCCAAAATCTAATTCGCAGCTTTCTTAAGTGCGTGAGCGGAAATCGATCGCCAATTTAGAATGATGCGGCACCTTTGAGACTTAGCAGAGTGACAGGTTAGCTGAATTTAAATTGGTCCACGATAATTTTTTGGTTCTGTTACTTTGATCGCCATACTTATCTTACTAATAAGTCCAAAGCCGCTGATGTGAATGTAAACCGCAAGTCATCACCTATTAATCTTCTCCCTTTTCTATGGCCTCTGATATTGATGTTACTGGTGCAAAAGTAGTTATTAATCTTAGAAGTGTAAAGTTGGGAAATCTATATATTATCTTATTTAAAGAAGTGGAAACCTCAGATACGTCGGCCGCCTTCTATTTAACTTTTCTAGATTTTTCGGTTCAGCTGTGATCATCGTTTCATTCACAGCCATTAGAAAATTAATTGGAACTAATGTGAAATGTTACCTTTACTGTTTATAATCTAACTTAAGGACCATTCATCTTGGGAATGTCGCTCGGAATGGTTGACACTTATCATGTCGCAGCAAACTAATGCAGTCGAATCATATTGTTACTGTCCCTAAGCTAATAAACTCTTCCTCATGTCCGGCATGTTCCCTTTTAATTCTAATTGTCTCGCTTTATACGTTTCGTCACACTGGACTGTTATTTACCCAAGAATTTTTCATCTCAAATAATTCGCGTTCTGCATGTTGTGAAAAGCATTTAGCGTGAGGAAGGTGTTAATCTCAAGGTTTGTGTCGAATATTTTTCTATAAAACGGTATTTCGGGCCCACACAAAGTAAACAACAATTCTCTTGTCAGTAATTGTATCTAATAACACCACCCAAACAATTGCAAACTATCTGGCAAGCTGGTGGTGTAGTAACAGTCTCCTTATTTTACACAGATACTAAGATTTTAAATGAAATTAGGGTGGCATTACACCAACTGGTGCACATACAACGTTTTTACAGCTTGTAGTTGCTGAGTGAAGTTCGTCCTCATTATTATGTATAAGAGATGGTTAACTGAAACGCATGCGGGAAATTTCAACAATTTTTCATCATATTTTTCAAAGACGCATTCTCGTTGGTTATAGCATTTGAAGATGCGACGCACACAATTGAGGGCCATTTAGCACATTCTCTCCTGGTCCTGCCTTTTCATTCGGTTCACGCACATAACACTTCGTAAAAGTAATTAAGGACTCCTATAAAATATTGAAAGACAATTAAAAGGATAAAATTGGTTTTATGGAACTGGTAAAAATGTTGCCACTTAATTTTTTTACAGAAATATTGAGTCCCACATTTTTAAAATTTTGCCAATTCCGTTACGGTTTGAGTAAATGGACTTGTATAAGACTGTGAGTCAAATTTCGTTAATTAAGTCTTCCAAGGTCAGTAAGTCCGTTTAAAATGATGTTTCCCTATGCTACAATTGACCTTCCACTGAAAGTGGCGGCAAAATGAAGGTTATATGATGTTGCGGCACCAATTTACGTACTTTGGTAACTCACCTCTTCTACGCTATTTGCAGCAGTTTTGATAATGTCGCCTCATTTCTAAAATTTGACTTAAAGGGGATGCTATGTTAAACTAGTTCTCTATTTAACCATCTGCCAGTGACGGCGCCACAAGAGGGCTGAAGGCAACGTGGTAGATTAAACATGAAATTATTGAATCAGGCTTGAGTGAGTCTCTAGCGCCGCCACTGTCTCATTTCTCTTTCACCAGACGAGGATTATTAACAATTACAGTAGGCTCCTTTTATATTTCATTTTTCACCTTTCAGTGGAGGAGTTACGTAATGTGGGTAAATTTTATTAAGAAGTTAAAACTGACAAATTTATTACGCAGATTCCTTATTCCTTACTATTGGATTTGTTTCCTTGCAAGTATGAAATGGAAAGCCTAAAGTGTATTCTCATAATAATGTCGTAAATGTTTATTTAAGTTTTATGGAAGTCTCATAAATCATCCTAACCACAAATGCCGTAAAAATCCAATAAATGAGGATGATATTAAGTTTTATGTGTTTGTTAACAAAAAACAATGTAACGTTTTTCTTATTGTAAGTGTGCGAAATTACGTGGAGGCCAAATTTAAAGGGATTTTTGAATTATAGTTGGTCTTTCTGAAAAAAGCATTTAATGGCCGAAAATTTTTGAAACGAACTAAATTTGACATTTTCTGATATTTTTGAAAGGTTTCAATATTCAAAATATGGTCAACCTTCTTGCGATTTTCGAATTTTACGTTGAGAACATTTTTACTGCAGTATATTTTTTCGGTTTATGGCGCTAGGATTTATTGCAACTGTCAACAAAGCCGTTATAAGCAAAAATCTTGACTGAATATTTCATTTGCAACGACAATTTTATTCAAACATACCATTATTCTTTCTCTTCGTTATTAATGTTTGCCACACTATAACACCCGTAGTCTCATTCAGAAGCAGGAAATTGAAAAAGTTGCCAACAGTTTCCACAATCTTAAATTAAAAAAATGACCACCAACATTTTAAAAATTCCGATGGCGTTATCCAAATAACGATTTATTTGGACAGAAGATGCACTTGTTCAGCCATTTGAAGTAACCTATGATGGGGACAGCAAAGAAAGTCTTTCAAATAAGATGGCTGTTTTACGTAATCAAAATGTCGGACTGAATGTTGGCGCATAAAATGAATACAACGACAAAATGTAGTGGAAATCTGACTCTGCAGAACTGATTGGCGTTTTGTTAACTTTTAAACTTATTTTTACTGCCAAACATTCAAGTTTCATTATAAATCTCTAAGCCCGTTGAAAATCTAAAATGCGAAACATTCCAACGGCAAAAGTAGTTTACATGAACTTTCACCAAACTACTTGGCCAACTTTTACCAATGATTTATTTATGATCTACAGTTATTAAAGCTCATGTCTCTGTGGAGGTTCACAAATTTGGTCCACTACGGGTATGATTAATTGCGAAACTTAAACGCTCCATGTCGCGCTGGTGTTAATTATCGACGTATAGTCCTACTTAAAAATTCTTTTTACAGAATGTAATTGTTAGGCGCAGGAAAAAAGCAGTCAAACCGACAAAAGAGATACCCAATTAACAGCTGTTCTTTGATCATTACTTATTTAAATTCGTCGATTTTTTGTTTTAGATTTTAATTAAATTTATTCGATGACGAAATAGATGTCTAATTTAGTTCAATTACAATTTCAAATTTCTGTTAATGGCTTCATTCATTTACCGTATTTATTTTGTGTTGAACGGTGTATACGGTGCTCTAAAATTGAATTTTCAACTTATTTTGAACAGTTTTGATGAAAGGTTCTGGCGGCGACTGGATGGTTCCTTAAACAAAGAGTTGTTTTAAAGGGAGTTTTTTGTGATTGGCGCGATTTTTCTTGAAAAAAATCCATTTTTTCCGCGGCGGCTGGTAATGAGCATAAAACAAATTTCTTTTTATCAAGTTAGACGCGAGCATAAAAGAAAGCAAAAGCCTTTGTGCAATGATGATACAAAAAGGGAAAAAATCCACAATTAAAATAAGGGACACGAAATTGTCGTAAGTAATAAAATTTCCCCCTATTTGTTGATTTAATTTAGGTTTGCGGAGGAGGAATGTGCGGAAGCTTGAACATTTATCGACTATTCGTTACCGACTTTGACGAAATAATCTTCAGACAATGTTAAAATTGAAGAAACAAAATGTGCGGCATACTAAATCGGTTATTGAGACGTCTGGAAAGCTCTAGCTCAGTTTTGGAGCCCGAAGGGTAAAATGTGCACCGCCTTTCCAGATCCAGAGAAAATTATATCTCCACATGGCTGAATTGCCTTTATGCCATTTTAAAACCCTATTATCGGCGCCTTTAGATACCAGCCTTTTTATAGACGAAAAAACTTTTTAAAAGGAAAAGGGTTTATATTCAGTGCTTTTTAAGATATTTCAAACCATATAAAAATACAAGACGAATTTGGCCGCGCCATAGCATTAAAGTGTTTCCTCAGTTATTTGTTATCATCAGTTTTTCCAGAGTTGTTTAATTACGGCTTTCGGTGTGGTTGCAGCCCCGACACAATGAAAATAATAAAAGCGCAGCCTCTCGGCTTTAAAATGTGAATAAAACAAGGTTTTAAATAAAAGCCAACTGACATGTCTGGACCAAATACAAACTGGGAATTATTTTCCCCCATTGCGATCAGCTGATCTACATATTGAATTTTTTTTTTTTTGAATGGATTCAAATTACTCCAAGTTTGATTCAGATACGTTTTAGATCATTTGACCGTGCAAATTTTCTCGACTTGGAAAATTTATTTCGTGTAACATGGGTACGAGGTTTGACAGTTTGGATGCGGAATCTCGTCATGAAGAGAAATGCAATAACGAAAAAACATGCTTTTTACTTTACGTGCGTAATATGTTTGGACAGGGCATTTTTTATTAGGAATCGATTGATTTCTCACCCTTGCTAATCACAATAACCCAATATATCATCGCAAATTTTATTACATCATTCTTATTCGATTCTGATAAATTTTTGCACTTTTTACGTTTATTGGCATCTCGTAAACTGAAATGGGGACTTGGTCGAATTAAAAAAGCCACCGGAACGGTTCTTCTGCAATGCAAAATCTCCATCCGATGGATGCTGATCGTTATTTCAATTTATTCCTGAAATGAACCTTTCGGCATTTCCGACTGTAGATCTGATTAAGTACTCAATTAACCACTAGAAATGCTAATTTATTTTCTTAAATCTACTTTCGAACCACCAACGATTTTGAGAATTTTCGCATGATCGCCGGTATATACACCACTTGCAAAAATTTCAATCTTAATTTCTCATGGTCCTATCCTCTTATTCAATGCCATTACAGTTTGACGAAATAATTAATCTTTAGAGGTCGATGAAGTTAATTCAACATTTTAAATTTAAATATTGTGCTCTTTTTTTTCAGTTATGTGTACCGGTTAGCTAATAAAATGAAATTAAGTGAAATAAATTAGAAAAAGATGGTCATTATTAATTAAACGAAAAAAAAAAAGTGATTTGTATGTTGCAGTTATAGCGTAGCTTTTCCTTTCGTCGCTTCTGAAATGTTTGCTAATACGTAAAATTCAAAAGTTCAAAATTACATTTTTAATTTGACGTGTAGTGGATGTACTTCCTTTAAACCAAATGTTCAAATAATAAAAATAATGAATCAAAGAAGAAACTAAACAAAAGTAAATCTCTTTCGTCGAAGTAGGATAATTGAACAGATGTCAGTTCGAACAAAAGTTGTCGGATATAAAGTTGTTCAGAATCTAAGGTACTTGTTAAGGACGGTCGGTATTTGAGCGTCCTAAATAAATCGACAAGTTTAAATATTGGAGTCTGCAAAGGACTTAAAACTTGAATTAAAGCTCAACAGGCTGAGATAAGGTCGTAAAAAACAGCACTAAAACATAAATTACAAAAATGATAACAAAAGTTTAGATCGTGTATTACTGATAGGAGCTCCTGAAACGCAAATTCGTTTTATTGTAATTGACCGCTGTAAATATGCTCTGGAGTTTTTATAACATATTTTATTACGGACGTTCACACTATGTGAGCTGACAATTTATGTCGTATGAAAAGAAACGAACTTGAACGTGCTCCACATACAGGGTGTGCCATCGCAATGCGGCCAAAGAGTTTTTTTATTATGAACTGGAAATTCAAAATTTGAGGAATTAAAAGGCTAAAAATTATTGCCGATATGTGTTTTCATATGTAAAGTCAGTTGTTTTATGAAACATCAAAAATGTTGCACATGTTCCACCGAAAAGGGAACAGTTTTTTTAAATCCTGCAAATGTTAGCGCTTCTTGACTAGTAATTTCTTAAATTTTGCAGCTTTTCTTAGAGTTTGTCGCACTTAGGGCAAACTAAAATAATTAATTAATTAAAAAAATGTCGAAGAGTTTATGATTTCAAACTCCTTTTGATACAGTTTTAAACTAACTAAAAACTACAACATTTATAAAGTTTTTAAAATAATATATGACATTTTTCATGAATAAAAAAGCCTTGTTAACTATTTTAATTTTCAAAGTTAATCTCAAAAATTAAGTTGAATTTTCAATCATTTTCATTTTTAAATGCAATGGAAACCAGGAGTTATTCGGTACATTTATTTGACAAATCAGCGAACTAAATTTGATTATGATGTGACAAATACATAGACGTTGCGTTGATGAATGTCGGGGAATGGGATAATTAAAGGTTGGAAAACACCTAACACCAGAGCGAGGTTTCTGCAGATATTAAATACAACGAATAAAGAGCAGAATTTATGAATTTTCATATCTTAAAGTTTTGTTTTAACGAAGGATTTTATAAAATAAAAAAGAAACTGGAATTTTATAATAATATCTCTTTGTTATGCATAATTTTTATGTAAATTAAAAGCAATATCTATTCATCTGAACCAGAAGCCTGGAAGTCGGAGCGTGNNAAATGACAATTCGAATTACATAGGCAAGTTTGTAAACGTAAAACAGGGTCGTGACTATTTGGTTGCCTACATGTTAAAATGCAGGGGGCAGATTCGGGTTGAAGCAGTTAAGTTAAGTCTCTAGTCCGCTAGATGGCAG
>QDEB01006154.1:1966-15539 GCA_004193795.1 Asbolus verrucosus | reverse complement strand
AAGATCTCCCTATTATCACACCTTCATGTGCACATATGTATATATCTATAATTTTTAATACAGAACACACATTGTTTCCAAGAATTTTGCTTTGAAAGCATAAGGTGTATAACAAGCTGAAGAGTTTATTTATTGTTTATAAGTTTACTACGAAAAAAAACGCAAACATTAGTATTTGTTTTGTAAAAGTAATTAAAATAATTCATAGACTTCAGTCATCGTTAGTGGCTTCTTTCTGACAACAACCAGAACCTACAACCTACAACAAACTTTAGGATAATATTTTGATTAAAATTAACAAAAAACATTACTCTACCATTCTTTCTTCAATCACTTGGTGTTTCAATGACTGTATATAAGTAAAAAATTCTTTACTGACAACTTTATCAACTATCATCTTTTCTAAACACAATTCAGCCCCAGCCTCTACTAAAAACTCAAAAGTACGAAAATCACAGTTCAATGCGGCGCTCATGATAGGAGTTAGTTCATCGTAGTTAAAGTAATTAACGTCTGCTCCATTTTTCACTAGATATTCCACCATTTCGAATTTTTCCATGTCCACTGCCATGGTCAAAGGAGTATTTCCGTCTTCATCATACCCGTTAATTCTTGCACCATTTTGCACCAAAAGCTTTACCATCTCCAAATTGTCTTCTCTTATAAATTCTATCACATAGCATGTGTCTTCATCGTTAAGATCTCCAACGACTTTCGCTCCATTTTCAATTAAGTATTTTGCAATACCAACGTTGCCGACATCAAGCGCTTTCATTAAAGGGGTTACTTCACAATCCGCTTCGTAACATTTATGCACCATATTAACAATTGCCCCATTTTCCCTCAACACCTGAACAATTTCTAAATTTTCGGTTTCAATCGCCTCCAAAAAAGCAGTTTGAATGGTATATTCAGCTCCGTGAGCTAAAAGCCATCTCACCATGTCAATATCTTCATTTCGAACAGCCCATGACAGGGGTGTCCTACCCGAACCGTAAACTTTACAGACAGTCGCACCCGCATCTGTTAAAAATATGACGATATCTAAATGCTTATGTGCTACGGCAGTAGCTAAAGGCGTGTTCCCATCTTTGGAGACTTTGTTGAAATCAGCCCCTTGTTCAACCAAAGTGTGTACAACATTTAAATGACCTTTTGCTGCGGCCAAAGCCAAAAGTGTTTTTCCTTCATTCACAATTTCATCGATTTCTGTCGGATTTGCTAAGCATCGAACGATATCCGCATATCCTCTTTGCACAGCAGACACCAGCGGAGTGTTGCCTAATGGATTCTTCTCGTTTTGCGTAACTTTCTTAGAGGACAAGAGGCGTTTTACGATTTTCAGTTTGTTTTCTTTTACAGCCCAGGAAAATGGTGACCATCCACTTTTATTAACTGTATTGACATGCGCACCTTTCTTTAAAAGGTAATCGACAATTGTCAAATGTTCTTCCCGCACAGCATTTGCAAGAGGTGTATTTCCGTAAGGGTCGGTTACATTGATGTTTGCTCCATTAGCGATTAAAATTCTGACAACTTTAAAATTACCCAAATAAGTTGCCAGTAACAGCGGTGTGCATCCACTAGCTTCTGTTTTATTAATATCAGCACCTTTCAATAGAATGTGTTCTATTATCTCCAGGTTTCCGTTACGTGTGGCAAATGTCAGAGGTGTGGTGTCATCTGGTAAATAACAGTTAACTTGGGAAGGATGGTTAGCAAAGTAATTTTGAACTTTCTTTAACTGATGTGCTTCTATAGCCAGCATTAAGTCAGCCTGAAATAAAAATTCTGTTACCAATATCAATCTGTTATCAAATCTGTTGTCAATATTAACTGATTTGAGCAAATATTATGAGATTTGATGTACATCATTCACCTTTTCATCGGAAATGAGCACAACTTTTTTATTTCAAGTCAGACTCCTCATATATTGTTCTATTTTTAGAGCCCATATAAAATTCTGAATCAAATGATACTCTTAAAAGGTTTTCGACACAAACTTTTTTCATTTATTGAAATTTATTATTTAATCAAGGGCGTTATGAGTCATATAGAACGATTTTTCATAATGAACATAAGTCGAAAAAATAAACTACTAAAATTTGTTTCTCTAGAAACCTTTCAAAACCGTCACATAGTTTTTTGAAATTTACCAGAATTTTTCATGGCCTATTGGGTTTTGTATCTGGTTTCCCTTTGTCCCCGGTTCAAATCCGGGTGAGTCCAGCGGTTTTTTAAGTCGCTATCATCTTTCGAAGGAGATGTAAAGCCGTCGGTCGCGGCCACTGCATACGTAATGGTTGTTAGGTCATGTTAGATGCGCTTGCACGACCTAATAAAATTCTAGCACCTGCCCCTAATTATTATTATTATTATTATTATAGTGGTTCTATGAGATTTTTAAAAAGCTGTTTCTACCAGGACTAGGTATATTGATGCCGATAACTTGACATTTGGTAGAAAATTTAATCTTACTAAATTAACCTCTAAATTCGAAATATCGTAACTGACTAGATTATTATTTTTAGGTGAAATGCCATGTTATGCGCATCAAAGTACTCCTTGAAAAAGCGGCTTTTAGCAAATCTCAATGAACCACTACGTTGCACTTGAAAAAATCTAGTAAATTTGGAAAAACCGTGGGCCAATTTTTAAATGCCTCTAGTCAAACGAATTTTATATGTAATTTTTAACATTTATTTTTTTCGACATTTGTTAATAACCAGAAATTATTTGATGTCAATCATCAAAAATAAATTTTTAAATCAAAGAAAGTTTTTGTGTCACAAAGGCATTTTAGATACAGAATTTTATATAAAATCTTAAAATATGTTGCATGTGCCAATTAAAATAGGAAGGTTGTAGTCATTTCCGCCGAAAGCAAAAGTGATTTATGGTTTGCGCCAAAAATCGGATTTTATAAATGTATTTAAATAAAATCAGTTGCAAAATTTATTTATCTAAAATAATATCCAGTGGCGCAGCCAGCACAGTGTCGAATTTGTCAAATTAATAATAATAATTTCTATAAATACAAGGCATATTGTTGCATATTTATGAAAAAAACCTTCTGCCCTGTTTGATTTTGAAAAGAGTCCAAATGTTAGTCACGGGGACTTAACATTTCTCACTACGTCACTGTTGGCAAAAGTGCATGTGCTTACAAAAGTCTGTAATTTTCAAATTATTTAATTAATTTACTTGGGGGCTCTTCACTTTTACTTATTTACTGCGTATTTTGGGTGTTCGACTGCATAAAAATTTAATATTATCTTTTTTGAAAAAGAAATGCATTATTTTTATAATGTTCAGGTGAAACTGAAATTCGAACACAAGAGGATAACTATAATAAAACGTTCAATTGTCAATTTAAAACCTAAATTGTTCACATTTCGACAACCACAATCCACGATGTCAGTTGGAAAAAGTATTAACCACGTAATAATTTAGAATAAAACGCCATGAATTTGTAAAATTTGAACCTGTTGATCAGTACTTACACTCATTTTGCAGTAAAATGGACAATCAATTCACAATGTCACCAAAATCAATAAGGTTTGATACTAACAATCTGTTCTTCTCTATGTATTTTTTGCAGCACCGATATCAGGTGTCAATTTTATGAAGATAGCAACATATACTTGAATTGGTGTGAAACTATAATCGCTCAGCTACACTGTATTTAAAGAAAAAGTTATTAAATACGGAAATTCTTATTATCAATAAATGGAATAAATACATGATAAACAATCACAGTATTAATTTTTTTAATTATATTTAAGCCATGTATTATGTGTTGCATAAACAGCAAACATCCAGAAATATGAGAATTCGGTGGGCTTCCATTTTCCTGAACCCAATTTTTTTAAGTCCTTTCTTTGACACTAGGTCTAGAATCTACACTTGATTAAGTACATTCACATCAGTAGTCGCAGATTTTATCGAAATCAAGTTACTGAATCAAAAATCATGTGTCCTTTTACATCATTTAATTTCTTATTGTATTAAATTTAAATATAATAATTATGTTGACTATCACACTTTTGACTGGAATTGTACTTTTAATTTTCACTTATTCTTAACTCTATTCTGCACAGCAGTGACTATAACAATTCGGTTAGATATAATCGAACTGTAATGTTTTGAATCACATTCAGCTTCAAATAAAATTTGTAATAAGAGTTGTTTAATTTATTACCAACGCCACGAATCATTTCAAATGTGGTCTAGTCTGATCATTAATTTAAATATTTTGAATTTGAACGGGGACTCCTTTACTAAAATTTCACCAACTTTGATAATTGGAAGCTTCAGCTAATTTGCCTCCCCATAAGTATTGTGACCTCAGAATTGGATAGTGGCTACAACATAAGTTACGCAGAATAAAAATTGTGAAGGAAAGAAATGTTTTGTTGTTTGCGATGGACTATCCTGCTTATAATATTTAAATAATTCGACTCAAGATAACTTCTTTTTGAATCTCTAATTATTTCAGTGTATTTACATCATTCCGCTACTACATATTATCATTTTACTTGATTTTGATTATGTTCAAGATGATTTTTAAAAAAATCTTCCACTTAAAAAATGAACGCATATCTAAGTCACAGTTTATCTTAGAGCAATAAAATATTTGAAAATATTTCATAAACATTTTAATAAAGAGACGAATTTGCTGTCTACTCCTGTGTCACGAAACTATAAAGATTTCCATATTATTTGCGTGACTTAAGATCGAATATGTTTCGAAAAATTTTACTTGGAGAAGACATAAAAACAACCAAAACGGAATGAATAATCCCCATATCATTGCATTTACCTAAAGTTTAAGGATAAAAGTATGCTTCAATTTTTTTTAATAATAATTAATTATACATTTATTTAAGAAGAAAATCTACGGCAAGGCATGAATTTACAACACACTAAAAATTTATTGGCCATTATTTTGACAATAGTTAAATACGTCACAGAATTAGTTATCGTCAGTGGTTGCTTCGTGGCTACAACCAGCACCTGCAACAAATTTTGAATAAATTTTAAAATCAATGAAATTACATCATTTACCTTCTTGCTTTTCCTCCATTTTATATTTCAGTGACCGCAAATATGTAAACAATTCTCTACTGACTTTTTGATCATCCTCCATTATCTCTGAACTGATCTGAGCTTTAGATTCGAATAAGTATTGGAAAGTACGAAGGTCAGTCTTCCATGCAGCGATCATTATGGGGGTTACGCCATGGCCGTTCGCTTGATTGACATCTGCTCCACTTTCGACGAAATATTTCACCATATCGAACTTTTCCATTTCTACCGCCTTGGTCAGAGGAGTATATCCTTGTCGATCCAACTTATTAATTCCTGCACCATTCTGAATCAAAAGCTTCAACATTTCCATATTTTCACTTGTTATAAACGCCTGTAAATAATCCGTTTCTTTATTACCAAGATCTTGAGTGACATTCGCCCCATTTTCAAGTAAATATTTCGTAATTTCAATATTGGCAACATCGAGGGATCGCATTAAAGGTGTTTCTGCAATGTCGTACCATTCATACATCATATTAACAACTGCTCCTTGTTCCTTCAACTCCCGAACAATCTCTAAATTTCCAACTTCAATTGCGTCCAAAAAAGCAGTTTGAATGGTATATTCTGCTCCATGAGCTATAAGCCATCTTACCATCTCAAGATCTTCATTAATAACAGCCCTAGCCAGTGGCGTTTTACTCCGTCCCCGAACTTTACAAACATTCGCACCCTGGTTTTTCAAAAAAATGACGATATCTAAATGCTTATGTTCTACAGCCAGAGCTAAAGGTGTATTCCCATCCGAAGAAACTACATTTACATTAGCTCCTTTTTCTACTAAAATTTTCACGACATCCAAATAACCTCTTGCTGCAGCCCATCCTAAAAGTGTAGTTCCATCAAATGCAGGTAAATCGAGGTCTTTTACACTATGCTCTAATAACAGTCGAACTATATTCGCATGTCCATTTCGCACAGCAGACATCAGAGGAGGGTTACCATGTGGATCCATTTCGATGTGATTTATTTTCTTGTGCGATATGAAACGTTTCACGATTTTCAGTTTATTTTCCTTTATGGCCCAGGACAATGGTGACCATTTGTTTTTGTTGGCTATAGTAACATCCGCACCTTTACTCAAGAGGTGTTCAACAATCGACAAGTGTGATTCTCGCACGGCATTTGCAAGAGGCGTGTTTCCGTAAGGATCGACTACGTTGATGTTGGCTCCTTTAGCGATTAAGAGTTTGGTAATACTAAAACGACCCAAATAGGCTGCCAGCAACAGCGGTGCGCATCCACTGGCTTCCTTTTGATTGATGTCAGCACCTTTAAACAGAATGTGCTCGACTGTCTCTAGGTTTCCTTTGCGCACAGCATACGCTAGAGGTGTACTTTTATTGGGAAAAATACTGTTAATATGCAAAGGATGGAGAGTGAAATAATTTTTAACGAAGTCTAACTGTTGTTGTTCTATAGCTTCCATTAAATCAGTCTAAAAAAGAAAAAAATCATTTATAACTGATTATTTGATTAAATGGAAAGTTGGGGAAATTAATTTTTTAATATGGACAATTCATAAAAATCAAATTGTTTCGTTTTTCAAAATTATGTTTGATCAAGTTTTTTTTAACAGAAATTTAACAGATTAACGCTATAAAACAATAGAAGACTTCTAAATTGATTGTCACTGTCACTTCCGGATAATCTAAAAAAGGAGTATGGACTGTAAAAACATTCCAATTCAAATATTTCCTATCTTAAAAATTAATTTCAATATTTCACTATTTTAGTGAACATTGCACGTTCATTTGAGGTCATGTAGTCTGCTTAATTTTCTAAATAATACTGATAACTTTTTTGAAACGCCATATATAATGATGTCGAGCTTATCCCATTTTTGTCCCTGAGACAACCCCAAGCGTGGATTCCTAATTTCAAACAAGTTAATTAAAGTTAATTAATTCACAAGTTTGGTTATTTATTTAAGAAAATACCCTGAATTGGTAAACAATAACATTAAATTAAGAAATTTGGAAACAACGCAGATAAAATAAATATGGGATATAATTTTAAAAATATAGTTACGTATCAAAAAAATGGCCAACATGAAAATATTTTTTATTAAACCTTGTCATTGTTCACCGTACATATGTACATATATATTAAAAATAAACTGTATTAAGACAGAACTGTTTTAACCAATACACATATCGTCGCCAACAGACCTGATATCATTGTATTTGATAAACAGAACTGACAGGTATATCTTTTAGATATTACTGTGCCTTTTAGATATTACACAACCTCGTACAGACGTACAACACAAAAATTGATAAATACAACTTTCTGTTGCAATTAAAAATTTATGGAATCTTGAAAACATTTCAATTTTACCGTTAGTTATTTCAGCTATGGGTATAGTAACCAAATCTCTAATCCGTAATGTAAAAACATTAAATTTAAAAGAAAACTTGATTGTTGAAATTCAAAAGGCGATATTACGTATTCATGTCATATAGTCAGAAAATGTCTTAACATAGATCACACATTGATCACACACTAGTGCTGAACTACGTCAAAATGATAATTATACTGGAGCAAGACGGCAATAATTACACTGGATTAAAAGTAAATCACCGTTTGATGTTGATAATATCTGAATATTCGGCTTAATGACTGTGCCGGGTGGTAGTGGATTTAAAAAAAAATGGAAATTGGAAAAGAAAGACCTATCTTACGGAAACACTACATAATATATGGGGTGTCTAAATAAAAATCTGATCAAGAGTGCTTTGTCACAAATTCTGTTTATTTTTCGTATGTCTTGGTTTATGAAACCTTGCAGCTGTCACTATTGTTAACATGTCAAGTTTAACCTCCAATTTATAGTTAAGTGTCTTTGTTTTTCATTTTGTACTCTATTTTTATTAAAAACAGTTTTTTTTTCCAAAACTGACTAATCATTAATTACATGTTGTTTTATTGCCTATTATTATTATCATATACTAACAATATTTTAAAAGTTGAAAACCTATTTCAATTTATGATTATCGTTACATTATGGAACGAAACCATCTTTCGACGTTACTGTGGTTTGTCACTTAGCTAAATATAACATTATGCTGGACATGCGTTAGTAAAATTTTTCAAAGCACTCTGGACAAGATTTTTATTTATACATCCGATAGTTTAATAAATCTCTCTTTCCTTGTAGTTGGCCATGTGGGACCTTTTTTATTTTCTAAGTTTCAATTTATTAAAACTGCAAAATTTTTTGGAAATTTAAAAAACTGCTCTCCAGAGATAGAGTCTAATTCTCAAAATTAAATGCTAAGCGTCTGTAGCTTAAAAATTTTGGCTTCACCACTCTAAAACATTACGATTTTTTAAACTACAAATTGGAAATACATAGGGCATGTATTATTGTTAGAGTGTATTATTGTTTAGACAACACAACCGTAACCTATAAGATGAATTAAAAAAATAATTGTTTACAATCGAACAATTGAGGTATAAACTTTAACATTTGGACAAGTACTTACACTCATTTTGGATTAAAATAAACTATCAACTCACTGTACACACTGAACTCGAGGATGTGTGATGATAAGAAACTTTTTTTCTCTATATCTATAGTTTTTACAGCAGAGATACCAAACACGTAAAATAAATTAATTCCGTGAAGACAGCAACATATAGTATATTTAAAAGCTAATTATTTTTCGGCTTCCAAAAGTCCATTTCTTGAGACATTCGCCTAAATGGATAGCAATATCTGAATGCTGTGTAGTTTCTTATTTTTTAAATCTAATATGACCATCAATAGCGCTCTTTTTATAACCAAAAAAAAACTATAATTTATTAACTGATTGTCTTTTCGATTGGATGTGATATGCGTCGAATATAACTTTTGTAATCATTTTATTACAAAACCAAAACACAAAGTTCAACAACTAGCTATCATTAGAGTGAGGTTGTTGAGGCAAAATTGTTGCTTTAACTGTAGCATACACAAATCTGAACTCCAGCCATGTACAGATACATAATATCTAATAAGTGAATTCAGTGAAAAGAAAACAAGAATTTTATTTATTTTGACAATGGTTGTTACATACTTCATAGGCAGCAGTAGTTATCGATGGAGGCTTCTTCCTGGCCACAATCAGAACCTACAACAAATTTAGAAATGAGTTTTCAGTAAGAATTGTTACTGTAAAACTTACCAGATTTTAATTCTTTTTTTTCTTTTTGTGTTTCAACGCGTCTAAATAAGTTGAAAATTCTCTGCCAAGTTGTAGACCTTCCATACTGCGATAGAATTCAGCTCCAGAATCCAGTAAGTAATGGAAAGTGCGAAAGTCAATGTTGGAGACAGCGATCATAATGGGAGTTACTTTATTGTTGTTTTTCTGATTGACATTTGCTCCATTTTCCACGAGATATTTCACTATATCAAACTTTTCCGCTTCCACCGCCTTGGTCAGAGGAGTGTGACCATCTCCACCAAGCATATTAATTCTGGCGTCATTCTGAACCAAAAGCTTCACCATTTCCAAATTATTCTTTTCAATGAATGTGTGTATATATGAAGTTTCCTGTTCGGCAAGATCAGCTATGACTTTTGCCCCATTTTCAGTTAAATATTTACTGATATCATCATCGGAAGCTTTTAGTGAGAGTGTTATTTCATAATCATCTTGCTCATTTTTATACACCATGTTAACGAATGTTCCGTATTTCTTTAACTCTTCAACAATTTCAGCATTTTCGGTTTCGATAGCATCAAACCACGCAGTATGAACGGTATATTCTGCTCCATGAATCATCAGCCATTCCACCATAGTTACGTCTCTGTTCTGAACAGCCCATGACAGTGGTGTCCTGCCTCCTTTACCAATTTTGCAAACATTGGCGCCAGTATTTGTCAAAAATTGGACAATATCAAAATGACTATGTTGTACAGCAACAGCTAGAGGCGTATTGCCATCTAAACAGACTTGGTTGATATTCGCCCCGCTTTCTTTTAAAATTTTCACAATCTCTAAGCGACCTTCTGCAGCAGCCCAAGCTAAGGGTGTTTTTCCGCCATTTTCAAATTTGTTGATCTTCGCGCCGTTTGTTATTAAACTACGAACAATATCTACGCATCCTTTTCGCACAGCAGACACCAGCGCAGAGTTGCCTAAAGGATCCTTTCCTTTTTGCTTATTCCCTTTGAGTAAGAAGAGTTCCAAGACTTCCAATTTATTTTCTTTTATGGCCCAAAAAAATGGCGACCATCCATTTTTGTTGACTATGTTGACATCAGCACCTTTGCTTAAAAGATGATCAACAATCTTCAAATGTCCTTCCTGCACAGCATTTGCTAGAGGTGTTTTTCCGTAAGGATCAACCATGTTAATGTTCGCTCCTTTTGAAATTAAATATTTCACGGTTTTATAATAACCCAAATACGCTGTTAGTAACAGCGGCGTGCACCCATTTACTTCTTTTTTATTGATGTCGGCGCCATTTGTTATCAAGTATTCAATTATCTCTATATTTTCGTGAAGCGCAGCGAATGTTAGAGGTGTGCTTTCATTTGGTAAAATATCGTTCACAGTGGAATTGAAACACCCGAAATACAATTTAACATTTTCTAAGCTGTTTTGTTCAATGGCTTCTATAAGCCATCTGGAATCCTGAAAAAAGAAAAGTAATATTTTTAAGTCGAATAATAAAACAGAAAACAAAATAAATGGTTAGAACATATGATAGAAGATATCTGAGTTATGTCGCAGTCGTCGTGTAGCGTTGGCTGACGTTTCCTATGACATGATGCTTGCTTCTTCAGAACTGATACGAGATTAGAACCGAAAAAATCACATGTTACCAGAAATAAGAAATGTATATTTTTTAAATTCCTTAATTATTATTAATTTCTCAAAAGACAGCAAAACGTTATAAAAAAAATTGTTTAAAATCACATTGTAAATCAAAAATAAAATTTGCTACAAAATTTGAAACCCTTTTGTTTTATGCATTTTTCTTGAAAAAATTGCACTTAGTTTTTCGGTCATTTTTTAGATCAGATTACACTTTTAACAAAAATTAAATGAATAATAGATTATTTTAAAAACTTCCATTTTATGTCCAAAAGCAGCTACATCCACAGAAGGCAATACTTTATAAGTACGGGAAGTTTAATAGACAGCCTGATCGCAGCAGCTAATGAACTTTTTTCTACACGTCTAATTGAAAAATATTTGATAAGTTGTCCACTCGACTTTATTATTTATTCTTTTTCTTAAAAAATGTTAACGATTGAACACGTCACACTTTCAAAATGACATGAAAGTAGAAAATGGACAATGGTCTTATTCAGTGCAAGCTTGGTTTGAAGAATTTCATTTTTCTGTGAAAAATTTTGTAGCTGTTCTTCGAGCAAAATCTGAATAGTGTTTATTCTGTTAGTAACATTCTCACACCGTTTGTAAATTAGTTGCGTGATGATGAAACAACGATATTAACGATAGATATTTGCAACAAGATAACGGCACAGTTCACACAACAAACGAAACCATGGCATTTATTGTGGTAACTTAATACTCAAATACTGAATAAATCAAAGACATACAGATAAGAGTTCATAAGCTGCTTCGATTAAGTTTCATTTTGATCTCTCTATTTTTTGTTTCTAATCCCAAAATAAGTAATTTAACAGGTGGTCCTCTGCATTACATTTAATAGAATTACATTTACTCATAAATAAATGAAACCGAGGCTTCAAGTGATTTAAAATGCAATGATACTAAGGTTCATACTTCTTGAGACAAATATTTGAAATCATTTTGCCTTAATTTTGTTTGACGTAGCAATATGTAATCTCGCCAAAAAAGATAAATAATAACAGCAAAAAGCGTATCCTGTTTTTTATGAAAAATAGATTAAACCGAAGTAAATAATAGAATCGATAAATTATAAATTAAAAATGTGAATATACCGAGCGATCCAAAAGTCTTTCTATGAAGTGGATCATGACTTCAAAAACATATGTCTTATTATTAATTTACCTTGAAAATGTCATTTATTAATCAAAAACAAATTTAAAATTTGAATATTGAATATTTTTTGTTGAAGTTCCTTTTGAAATGGTTTTAACAGCTGTACACAAAATATATTTAATTAAAGCTTATGAAAAATAAATATAAAATACGTTTGAAATGGTTTTAACAGCTGTACACAAAATATATTTAATTAAAGCTTATGAAAAATAAATATAAAATACGTTTTATTTTAGAGTGTAATAATAAGACATACGTTTTTAATGTCATGGCCCGTTTGATCGCTTTGATCGTTTTCTGGATCGCTCGGTACAAGTCGGAATTTGAACTTTTGAGTCCTTTAACTCATTTCAGTGGATTTACTTTGATTGTACAGTTTTGTCATTTTCAAAAATAGTAAAAAATTTAGTGATTTACTAAGATCTTCATAATACTGAACCTGTGGAAAAATTAATTATTAAATTCTTCTACATTATTTTTAACGCCTAATTAAAAATGGCACCACAAAAATTAATAAAATATCGATTAGCTTTTGTAACTATAATACTACATATACCGAAGTTAAGTATCTATTGCAATAATTATATCGACAACATAATCGTTTTATATTAGAATTAGCAAAAATAAATAGGTCATAATGCGAACAATTAAAAACAATTCCAATATAAGAAGTTATAATGGAAAATAGACTTATCAAATATATTTTTTGAATAACAGTTCGCCAACATTTCGAAAAATATTGGTTCTTTCTCAAGGCTAATTATAGCATCAATTTTAATTTATATTATCAAATATATCCATTAATTTGGAACATGGCGACTTAAAAGTTAACAATGAACTATTTTAAGTCGCCAGGTTATGCATTAATGGATACATTTAATAATATAAATTATAATGAATGGTATAATAAGCCTTGAGAAAAAACTAATATTTTTCGAAACGCTGGGGAACTATTGTTATAAGAAAATTAATAAAAGTCCATTTCTCACTATAATACAATTTTTTTGGACACAAACAAATCAAACAATTTGGGTATAATTTTAACTTGTGAGTACTTACACTCATTTTACAGAAGAACAAAAATATGTCACCGACTTGCTGAACTTGAAAATGTAAGACAAGAAATGCCACAAAAGCAGTTGCTTATCAACAAATCCGAACACAAGCGATTACTGATTACCATTAGATTATTTTCTTATTGTGTCAGCACTGTTGCCAATAAAAAGCTGTAGTCGTGGTCGAGGATGTAGGGGATACTAACACAAGATGGAGCTTGTTGGAGATTATTGTTCCAAATTAAAAGCTATAAATGGCTTTAGCTGAATCCACCTCGAGCTCTGGCTCTTTTGACTATTATTTAATATTATTAAGTGACATGCGAAATTTAATAAAAGTCAGAATCTGGACTGGAAAAATTCCTCATTCTGCTTTGCGTCTTTAATGACTTTATTGAAGCATCGATAACAATCCTTTAATGAAGGCTATTAAAACAC
>QDEB01006150.1:0-10284 GCA_004193795.1 Asbolus verrucosus | reverse complement strand
TGCATCCGACCGGGTCCTTTTCCTCCCTGTCGGATGATTGGTTGATGTTTTGCCGGTGCTAGTTCCCGATGTAGAAGCACTAGGTGCTTCCCCGGTACCAGCGCCCGGCGTTTGCTGTGCTGCCCTGAGCTTCTTGAGCTTGCGCTTAGCCGCCCCAGACAGCCTTTTTCTTTCCATGGATGGATCCACCTTTGCAGGCCCTCCTTCCACGTTTGTTTTACTTGTAGTCTCCATACGAGTCCCACGAGTATGGGGGAAAGACGGTCACTAAGCACGGAGCCCCCACATGCTTAGAAGGCTATATACAACTGGGTTCGCCTGGTGCCCGCTAGTGACCAAGCTTCCCCCTGGCCATGCATCCCATCGGCGCGCGCAATACCTTGAGATTGGGAGGGTTTTTATGGTGGTACCCCATCCACTTGGTTCAGTCAATTAAGCCCAGACCCTCGTGCCCCCATTCAGTACTACCCATGGATTTGGGGTATCCCCTACTCTCCATGGGGTCGTTGCACCCCATTGGCGGTTTACGATTTGTGCCACGAGCTGGTCCACGGTAGAGCTTTTTGTGAGGGAACACCCGGAGTTTATCCCACGGACCCCCATTATAACCACTACAGGCCAGGAGCCCGAGAGGCTCCTGGCCACTCCCCTATCCGCCACCTGGGGACGCGCCCGATAGGTAAGCTCAAACCCACGGGATGTATGTATGATACATGAGCTTTATCAAGAAAACAAATGATGCTAGGAGTTATGCAGATTCAACAATTTTTTTAATCTAAAATATTACAAGTTATTTAAGTTGAAATTTATTACATTTTTGATATAATAATATCTACATTACAGATGGTCCGACAAAAAGAATGTAATTAATCTTTAGTTTAGGATTTGCAAATTACACTTTTTTTTTAAATTTTCGTTTCAATGAGTAACACTGGTGGAAGTATTTGGGGTTCTATCAGAACTTGGACTTGGTATTTATTATTATTGTGAAGATTGAAAGTCGTTCAAATTACCAAAGATTTAATATTAAATAAACGATAACAACTAAAAACCAATTAAAAAAAATAAAATCCCCCAAATTCTAAAATTATAAAACTAAATATTTATTTTCAACCGACCCTTAAGTAATACACTCCATGCATTTGGACTGGATTGCTTTGACTAAAAAACTTATTAAAATATGTAGATGTTTAAATGTGTTACGGGAAATGCAATTAACCAGGCATTATGAATAATAACATAATAACCGGAGGTTATACATAATACCCAAGATGATTGGTTAATATAATTAATATCTTGCAATTTATTAAATCCACCGGCTATTATTCATAATCTCCAATGTCAACTGGCAAATGTAATAAACGGCAAATTGACTCCGGGAATGAGAAATTTCAAAGAATTACTGGTTTCTCCATAACATGTGTTGCACATTGTTTTGTTCGTTCGGCTTTGTCAGTTTTTAGTTGTAGTGAATATATCGTACATGATCTAATTAAATATAAATTTCTGATTAATTTGCATTTTTGGTAAGACATTAATTATGAATTACGAATTAAAAACTGTCCATGGAAAGCCGCACCACAGCCAGAGTCAAGGCTCTGTTGAACGTGCTAATCAAGATATAGAAAATATGTTGTGTATTTGGTTAGAAAGCAATCAAACTGACTGGAGTGAAAGGTTACGGTTTGTACAACTCATGAAAAACAAAGTATATCATCAAGGAATAAAATGTAGTCCATAAAGCGATGTTTGGTCTCAAAACTTTAAGTATTCGCAATGAAACTACTCTGAATTTGAATACAGAAGAAGAGCTTGCGATAATCTTGCAAAATATTAATAAAAATGATGAAAGAGATGGTAATGATATCAATGCAGAAAATGTTGAAATAACGACAGTAACTCGAATACACGAAGAAAATAAGGAAGAGATCCAACTAACAACTATTCCAAACGACAATGACCAAGATGGAATAAGTGATTTATCAGGTTGTAGTTTTGTTAAAGAGCAAAAATCACCTATATTGGAAAAACGAAGAATGGCAAAAGCAAATCTTGAAATACAAGCAACAAAAATGAAAAAATGTCTATGTAAAAATTTCCTGTTAGAAATGTAGGAGATGCTGTAAGAGTACGCATTCCGAATGTTTATCGAGCTAGAAGTGATCCGAGAAATTGTTTGGCTGTCGTAATAGCTGTGCAACAAGATGAATTTTATGAATTGGGAAGCAATCAAGAAAAATTGTCCCAGTTCTATTCTAGAAACGAATCAACTATTTGCGAAGAAAAATTAGTGCGACTTGGGGAAGTTCCTGATGTAAAAATCTCTTTGAGAGAGTATACAAGAAATAAGGTAAATAAGGTAAATAAGGGTATAAAAGATGCATTTGTTAGGGTAAAAGTACATCAAAAAAATGTAATTGCAAAAACAATAGTAAACTATTTATGTAAAACCCAAAATGCCATGTAGTTGTAAAAATAATAGTAAACTTACTCAAAATGCCATAACAGTTGATCTTGCGACAATAAATAATGTTTTTTTTTTACCACTTTAGAATAATATGATGTTTGGTTCGTTCATCTTTCCGTTCAAAACAATTAAAACTTTGTGCAAGTTGTGACTTTACTACTTCTTATTATATTTACCAGTTGGCACTGGACAAATGAATAATGGCCGGTAAATATAATAAATTGTAAGATATTAATTGGTAATAACCAATGTAGTCGGGTATTATGCATAATTTACGATTATTCATAATTACCCGATTAATTACTTTTACCGCAACACATTCATATACATACTCTTTTTAAAAATTATTTTACGATCTTAAATTAGTTCTGAATGTTTGTTTTTATGTTCTGCAGAAACATCTAGCATTTAGGTAACATGCCAATTTATTATTAAGTTATGTACGATTGAAAAAGAACCAGAAGGTAATCTTGAATGATGTTAAAATGAAGAAAATGCCGTTTTTACAAATGCCAGAGACGTCATAACTTCGTTAACAGACAGAATGTTTCATACCTCATTTTAATCTGTAGACAAGTTTCAAGTGATCTGAATTACTCTGTATGTAAATTAAACTTTAATTTTAAGTATTCGTTTTTTCTTTTTGTACCTGTGCAACATATTGACAGAAAGCTTCAAAAACTGAGTGACCAAGAAAATTAAATAAATAATAATTACCTGCATAACTTAGATTTTTTCTTGTAATACTGGACTAAACTTTTCCCTGCTGAAATTATTTTGTTAACACACACACACCTCTTCAAATGTACAACATAATTTTAATTTTACATACAAAGTAGGTATGATATGTTCCATTCCAATTTGATGAAATCGTTTATGAAATAACGAAATAAAGTGACTAACCTTCAAGTAATTTTTTTCGTAAATTGCGGTTACCCGCAACGCTTTTATTTGCTAAAATAGATCTGTATGATGAATAATGATTTGAATGATGAATAAATTGGTGTAACCGTATCTGTACAAAGCAGATATACGAACATACCAGAAATTCCCTTATGAAAAAATACAAACATGTTTAAATTTCGTTGATTATCATGCATGAAACGTAGTTACATATAAACGTAACTAGAATCCATTAACATTCAGCTTTAGAACGTGATTTTAACAAAAATATAAGTTATAAAAACCTGCCAATACTCGTAAACAGTTAAAATGTTCGATACATTTTTTTATTTTTACCACATAATTTGCACATTCCGTGACTTAATTATATGCCTATTACTCATGGTGCGTCGTGCATTAATCGCAAACAAAGTCCATTACAGAACCCCTTAATTAAATAGTGAACCTATATTTTTCAATCATATCATTACGAACAATTCGCTATTTAACTACATATTTAGTTGAATGGATTTAACTATGCTTCCGATGCTTCGATAATGTTCACATACTTTTACACCGAAAATTTCAATAAGAAGTTGTTGCTGAAAATTGAATACTGTACATAACGTGTTATTACCTTTTTTTGAAACCACTAGTTTTTTCTGTTTAGCTCGTCATTTTCGTCTGTAATGTGAAAATAATATACATATCAAAAACCTTCAAACATTCCAGCAATGATTTTTGACTTCACGCCACATTATTCTGGTTTACATAAGCATCACTGAAAAAATCTGATGTATCGATATCCTGTTACACGCGAAAACCGATTTAACAGAAAACTTGTGATTTTCTTCGCAACAAAAAAGTTGTTTATGTAACAGTATAAAAATAAATAATCGGACACTAGCATCCAGGTTATAGGCATCAACAGGTAAATCAAAATCAAAGAATTATATTATACCTAACACTGATAACTTAAAAACAAGTTGCGGCTTATTTATAGCTCAAATATAAAGAAAAATTTCGCGATGAATGTCGTCGAATTATAGTTTAAATAGTTCATATTATCATGATACATGCCCATTTCTCAGACAGTTGCTTTAGTGCTCGTGCACTAAATATTTCTACTTGTGTCATAAAAGTTGCGTTGTGTTTAATTGTGGCATAATTATGAAAAGCAGCCAAACAAATAAATAACAGATTGTAGCATCATCTAGTAGAGTCAGTAGGTAATACCTACTTACCACATCTTCGTCGATGATGCTCTAGTTTTAGCACATTACAATATTATGCAATATGTAAGCAGTGGCAACATGTGTGTTCGTTGTAATTAATGTGAGATACTGAAATTTTTGTGTGAGATTTTATCGAAACCGTTAAGTAATAACTAATGTGTACCCAAAACAGAGTTTATGCACTTTTTCATTCTGTTTCTGTTACATTTCGACGTAGGGTTTTACCAAGTTAACCAGTTACACGGGAAAATTGAGCAAAGCAGATATATAAAAGCGTACGCTTTCTCCGGTAATCCTGGCCAGAAGTAGTCAGAATTTTGTGATTGTAGGAAAGCCAGCCGCCCATGCACAGTAGGCAGACGATCATCCACCAAAACCTCAGTCCACTCGCCACGCCACCATAAGCGAAATCGAAAAACGCCGGCTTATTGGTCGCCGTTAAACGATTGATCTGCAGGAACCACTCTGTAGAAAAGTCCTTTATTCAAATATAAAACTCTCAAGCAGGACACTAGCCATCTGTCACCTGTAAAAAGAAATCCAGTGATGTTTTACAAGCATTTTATGATCGTGTTGTAAAGTGGGTGTCAAACAGGTTCACCACTAGGTACTCTGGATATTTTATGGATGTGATATACATCCGAAAATTACATCTCAGAGAAGAAAAAAAAGGTCAACATGCAAAAATACGTTCAAAAACGGCCAAACAGATGCCATCATTTCATACAAATACATAAATTTCTATGCTTTCAAGGTGATAAAAAACGAACTAATTTAAAGACAGTTGATATTTGAAGCGACAGCTGTGGGGTATACTTTAGATGACGTTTTATAAAATCTATTAAAAAAACCTATTTAAAAACTGCATCTATTTCATAAATAGAATTCCAACGTTTTAGCTAGTAAATTATAAGGAGAAAGTTATCCATTTTAATGCTGATGTTATTAAAAAGATGTGAATTAATTACGGAACACTTAGCATAGGTGATTTCAGTGGGTTTGGTAACAAAATCGACTGGGCTTATAACAATGGCCTAGCTGTGGGCACTATATCTGTTATTTTAACTATTTCAATTACTATGCAGTTGATACGCTACTCTGCGAACGTACTCCTCCAACTTTCTAATTGCATTTTAATTACCTCTTAATGACCTTCAGCGACTTTCACTGACTTCATAAAGTTGAAGGATTGGGGGCATAGTGCCGCAAGCTTGTTTGAAAAGTGAAAATAACATTTTGATTAACTAATAAAATCAAATTTGTCGTTATCAAATAATAAACAACAAAAAAAGTAAAAATCTGATTTTAAGACACAACAATTTTCAAAACGGTATGTAATATGCATAATTTGAAAAGGATCTACAAATTACATATAAAATCAAATAAACCAGTAATTTAAGACTACGCGAATTATAATGCTGTAATATTTCAATATTTATGTTCATTTGCAATAAATAAAAACTTAAAGAGTTAACAGTAATTTTGGATTATCTTTTTTCTGATGTTTAAATTTCAGTGACTTTATTATCACCTAAAGAAAAGAATAAAATTAAAATAAATATAAGTAACGTATATTAGAATATGCAAAATTTAAAAGGGATCTACAAAAATCAGATAAAGTACAAACTCAAAACTGTGAATAATATAGTAATAATGATTTAATATTGATTTATGTTTATTTACAATTAACATTAAGTAAAGAATAAATATTAAAAATTAAAATTTCGGTTATATCTTTTTTAATGTTTAAATTAACCCCAGCAGGAAAATAGTAAAATAAGTAATAAATAACGGGTGTTAACAATAATAATATAACAGTAAATAACAACAATAATAATACAAAATACTTACCCACAGCAAGCACCAAACACAAATTCACAATATGTTTACAAAACTGCAGTACGGTGTTGCCTCATTCAAAGAGTGTAAAAGACTGAAGACAGAAATCGAAAAATACATGCCTTTCACCCCTCCAGAATAGAAATTAATGTAACCGGAATTTTTCTTGATAGAATTATTAAGACAGCTTTCACTTTTGAAAACACCTTGTGACGTAGTGGAAGTGTAATTAAAAATAGTACTAATGGAGCGTCATTAAAATATCGTAAATATTCCCCATACGGAATTTTACTTGGTGGATATGATTAAGATTGTCGTGACGTCATTGTATAAATGCTTTAAGCTGTCTTTTGTGGTGATCAGTTATCAGTGTGTGTGTGTAGAATCGCTTCATTTGTTCTAAAAGTGCAGACGTGTGTAGTTAAACAAAGGTAAGAATGTATGTTTACAATGAAAATAATATTTAACGAGTAATTTCAAAATTTAACTAGATCATGGACTCGTCAAATTACGGTACCTTTTATTTATATCAATTATATCTCTATGGATTAATTGATCAACCTGCTGATATTAAAGATCTATTTAATGAGTTGGTGAGGCGTAATGAAGAACAAAATGATATCTTCAATGAAATTCAAATCAAAGCTATGGCTATTCAGCCTACCCCTGATTCATCGAGCTGTAACAGATATGAAATATTTTAAATAAGATTTAAATTTGTTAAAGTAAGAAAAAGAGTGAACTGCATTCTGCTTATTGTTCCAAAAATAAAATCTCTGCATACAGAGCGACAACCTTTACACAACTTTTCAAAATTGGTAACTTCATTTATTCAATTTATTATATTTATTAAAACTAAATATTACCTGATTGTAGGTCTGAACCATCAACATCAAAACAAATAAATGACGGATTTAGTGGGAGCATTAATTTGTAAGTAGCAAAATATTATCATTGATAAAATCTTGTGCGGATACTCAAAATTACAGAACAAATTCTATAATAACATTCAACAACGGATTTGCGCTAAAGGGAAATTTAAGGTAAGTTATTTTTAAATTTACACAATGATATATTGTATTTAAAATTTTAGAACTTATCCTCAAAAAAGTAGAGGTAGTACTTGAATATTGTTAGTGAAGGAAAAAAACACTTTAAGCGTTTTGGCGTTACGGGACGAACAATATCGTTTATATTTGTTAATCCTAGTGAGAGTAATCCTATACAATTTGTGAAGGTATGCCATCAAGAATAATAATAATAATATTACATTTTGATGTTTCACTTTATAGAATGGCATTATGGAGTTGATGGACGTGGGCTTATAGGGTATCAATAAAAATAATTGTCTTTACCAGTGAGACGTATCCTGATAGACCTGTAACCACATCATTTAGAAAAAGAGCCAGTTATCAGCGGACGTTATCATGAGCATCGTCAGCAGCGTTATTTAAAGTAACACCTCATTTTTTGCTGGCGATAAACTATTATTAAATGTGCACTAAGTCAATTTGCCTAGAGGTATGAGTAGAAATAAAGGAGTTTCAAGGCTAGAGCATCACGAATTTGTTACAAAGAAAAAGAGTGTGTTAAAAATTAATAATAGTGACGCTATGTGTCTTGCAGATGCTCTAACCTTGGCCATGGCGTTTAGAAATAATTCACCTAATTTTATAGCCATGAAAGAAGGTCAGCCAATTTTAAGGCAGAAAGCGTTAGAGTTGTAGTGATGACTTTAATAATAACGGTGGCGGGTCATATGAACACATCCAAACTTTCATTTAATTGACTAAACTATTGTTGTGTATAATAATGAACGGGTAAAACCACTTACTTCGAGGGTCCTAGATCACCTGAAAGAGTTGTTTTAAATTTATTGCTAGATGGAAATCATTATGATGTTATCAAAGGTTTAACGGGTGCATTCGCTTGTTCATATTTTTGCGAACTTTGTAAGGTGAGGTACAACACCAGACATATACGACACACTGACTGCCCTTTTAAATGTCCATGCTGTCATCATCTCCTCGATGTCTCCAAGCTCCAAATGTAAGTGGAGTGTTCAAAATGTAGTAGAGATTTTAGGGGGGAGAGATGTTTTAAAAACCATGAAAAATCTCTGTGTCTTATCCTGCGTAGATGCTCTAAATGCATGGAGAGTATCTGGGTAAAAGATAAAGGGAAACATCAATGTAGTGTGAAGTATTGTGTTGTATGTAGGCAAAGAATGCCTATGCGATATCTTTGTTACATACAGTAAAATATTTTATCGGAAAAACACATCGATAATCGTGAAAAATTTCTCTTTATCTTTTACGACATCAAGGCGAGACAAGAATTAAAACTAGCATCGTGCACAGGATATCTGCACGAGGCTAATTTATTAATTATCCACCAAGTATGCAAAGTTTGTATTAATAATCACAACATGAATGAACCATGTAAAAATTGTGGTGTTAGACAACACATTTTTGAAAGTCAGGAACCGATTGAGGATTTTTTAAATTATGTGGCAAAAATTAATAATTTGAATAAATTTAAAATAACAACGATCGCCCATTATGAAGGGATACGACGGTTATTTTATTTTAAAGAACATTTTATCAGATGTCGGTAACCTGTGATGATAATCTTAGGTTTATTGATAGTCTTAACTACATACCTCTACCTCTAAGTAAATTGCTGGCAGCCTTCAAATTTGAAGGTATTAAAGGTTATTTCCCATTCCTTTTTAATACAAACGATAACTGAGATTATATAGGACCATTACCTGCAGTTAATTTTTATTCTGTTGATAATATGAAAACCGGTGATAAAGCTAAATTTTTAAAATGGTATAAGGAACAAACTTCCAAAAATGTCGTTATTGACATGCGCAGAGAGATCGTAAAATACTGTA
The DNA here is from genome assembly GCA_004193795.1 of Asbolus verrucosus. Lineage (NCBI taxonomy): Eukaryota > Metazoa > Arthropoda > Insecta > Coleoptera > Tenebrionidae > Asbolus > Asbolus verrucosus. Next base: position 962 of record QDEB01006150.1, on the reverse strand, counting down.
TTGGTGACGTCCATATTCTACGTAAAGCTTGTATTATATTTGGAGAGTGTTTCTTGTCAGCAAATAATGTAGACCCATTTCAAGAAGCCACTACAATTGCTACCGCCTCGCCTGTAACCTCGTCTTCAGACGAAACTTTCTGAAAACAAGCATTATCGGTAAAATGCCTAAAGTAGGTTACAGGTTAGGCGACAACCAGTCGCGCATTGCATTGAAGTGGCTTTATTGGATGGAACATTCTCTAAATATTAATATAAGACATGTTGGAAACAGTCACGATGGATTCTGTGAAGATAGCAATACAGTTTTTCAATTCCATGGTTGTTTTTATAAAGATAATTTAAAGTTTTTACGCCGCGAGAAAACAGAGAGAATGAATCGTCGGATTATTCAGGGTTATAATCTCGTCGTTAAATGGGAATGCGATTTTCGCAACGAGATAAAAATAAATCGAGAACTGAAAAACTTTATTGAAAAGAATGCAGATTTATTCGTCAACGAACCGCTGAATCCTCGCAATAGTTTTTTTGGGCGGACGCACCATTGCTGTAAAATTATATCACAAAGTGAAAGACGATGAGAAAATTTGCTATTTAGAGGTATGCTCTCTGTACCCGTTTGTAAATAAATATAGGAAATACCCTGTTGGTCACCCTAAAATTATTATGGGGATAGAGGAATGTAGTAAGACTGACATGAACAAGATTGATGGTATAATTAAATGCACAGTATTACCCCCACACGATTTGTATCATCCAGTTTTACCCTATTATTATTATTATTATCTACACGGGTTGTGGTACTTTGCCCACTTGCACTGAAACTTAAGTTTATTGTGCCCCTCATGCGTTTCTACTCTATCACTCCCACATTCTCCATAAAGTGGAGAAAGGTAGCGATTGGGTGCACAAGCTATTTCTTCCGGTTCAGCAGTTGGGACCCCGAAGTGCCAATGTCTCTGC
>QDEB01006137.1:0-15951 GCA_004193795.1 Asbolus verrucosus | reverse complement strand
TCATTTCCAAATTCGAATCCAAAACGGAGTCATGGAATTTGGTTATAAGTGTAGATGTGACTGCCATTGTCCTATCAGATTTCTAATGAGATAAACTTTGGAATTATCTTTATTGAATCGGAAAAGCCATGAACATTACTATTTTAAAATGATAGGAACGAAATTACAACTGTCATTTCGAATGACAGTTATTCGAATTGACAATTGCCATTTTAAACTGCAGCAGTCATTTTGAACTGATACCAAACTAACTCTGTAAAAAGTTGTGGACCCATTTTGAGACATACGATGGAATTCCCTAAAATCGACTCCACTTAGTCGACACAGAAATATTCTGACAAAAATCCGACATGTCAAAGACGCAAAATGTCAGTACATGTTGATAGATCAAAATATCGAAACTGTCGATTAACCTAATCAATGATTTATTGACGTTTTGATTATTTTGGTTTATGGAACCTGTCGACTTTATAATAAAAAACAATAGTTGTTTTAAAAAAATTGCAATTGCACTCAATTTTGTGCGTAGCAGTCTCCAAAACCTCGTTGGAAAATTTGGCGAATAATATATTCAGTTTAAGTAACTTTGGCGGGTCCAATTTAGCTATAGAATTTTTTAAAATCTAAATTTGTTGTTAAATAAAGAATCATGTCTTCTACTGCTCATTAGCTCATCATGTTAGATGTATAGCCGATTTTTTACTGGACCCACCAGAGTCACTTACGCTTACTATAACAGTTTTTTTTTCTTGAACTGTTTAACTGTTTTAGAGTTGCAGAAATGAAATTGCCACGTGAAACTTCCCATTTCCAGTTAAGGATGAATTCAGGCGAGTGTCGGAACATATTGAAACAAAAAAATCAAATAGGTTAAAATAACGAAAAGTAAATTTCGGTTACTTTTTTTACAATTTGTTTCTCTTTAATAGTGATTTTTACAAGATTCATAGCATTTAAATCAGTCAAGCAGCTGTTGAGATTCCGAAAAATTTTTGAATTTTATGATATTGCTTATAGACCATATTAATTTCATTTCTTTTGTGGTGAATGTAAATTTTAACCTTAATCTTGCAGAATAATCATTAATATTCAGTGTTTTAAAAGTAATGTTTTAAACGTCTGGGTTTGAACAATCGATTCTAAAATGCTTAAACATTTTTTTGAAATTTATAATTTTTTGCAATTGATTTAGCACTTCGTCTTTGGAAAAACTCCACGCATTGAACCGTCGCCGTCGGTTTCGAGACAGATTCCAGTTGGCTCTTTCGTTCCCATTCTCAGAGGAAAAAATTACGCCCGATTCGAGCGGTAATGCGCCATAATTTGCAGATTCTTAAGTGGAGCGCGATCGTTCGATCGCTTTTTCTAGTCCGCCATGTAGACCGCTGATAAATGGGTTAGAGCCGAAAAAATTCGGTTTTAATGTGATTAATATGAAAAGAGGGTGGAATTTCGCAGTTTCAACTTAACATAAGCGAAAAGTTCGGCGTTCCCTGCGGGTCGGCTCGTCTCTGGTGGCTCCCGATCATTCATAATCTCCACGTGAGCGTTCCTTTTTCTCCAATTAAACCGTACGGCCCTGTACGGCGCGCAAACGACGAAAGGCCGGCCCTGCGCCATTTTCCGACGGCCCAGGTCGGCGTGATTTATGCAATTTCGAAATAATCTCCATATAAAATTATGACGGATCGCTTTTGAACGGATTCCAAACGAAAAAGTAAAATTTCACCTAAATCCGGACGCTCCCATCGCACTTCCAAGGCCGCAGTTGACATGCACGACCGCAAGACATACGTGGAAACCCTGCCACAATGTAATAAACAATTGTTTGATGATTTTCTAGTCGGTTGGTAATTCTCCGAAATCCGTTAGATTGGCAACAATGCTTTTTGCCCGAGTCCGGGCCGGGCTCGTGTAATGGAAAAAGTTTAAAATCGAATTAGTTTTTTCCGTCGAGTAGTATTTGTTATAATTGTAGTGGGCGCCCCCACCCCCGGAAAATCGGTAACAAGGCCACCTCTAATATTATAAACTCATAAATTAAAAAAAAATGCGGAGCATATATCAGGCAAACAAGCCCCGGCATCCATAAAACAAGCTCCCCTACCCCAGCCCCCTCCCCTCCACTAAATACTGCAGGGAATAAAATCGAGAGAGAAGCTAAAAACGCAAAATAGAGACGCGAAAATATGTACAAAGAGAGCCCTAGCAAAAGTTGTGTGTAGGAGTGGGCCAGGGGATGAGGAGGGCGCTCGCCGCGCAGGAAGGGTCGGGGGTAAATGTAAACTGCGGGAAGTCCCGGGGCGGAAGTACCCCGCTATACCAGGAGAGGAGAATCGCACTCATCCAGCATCCGGGAAACGAGTTTTCCACCACGACGGTTTTTCCGCCGTCGGAAAAACTATCGAAGGGCGCACTAAAACGCGCGGCCGGCCGCGCCGCACCACCCACACCACCACTAGTAGTTGCGGCCGCTGTCCGGCGCTAGTTTTGGTGTGATTTTGGTGTTTTCCCAGCGGCCGCTCGGCGGGATCGTGGTGGATGTTGCGCCTACCCCTTCAGCAGCCTGTTGAAATAAAATCCACATTTTAAAGCATATTCATATCGATCGGAACTTTTTAACACTGGGTCCCTTGCCAACCTTCCCTCTCGTTCAACCCTCTCATTCCGTATCTAAATGCGTAGTAATCACCTACGCACAGACAAATAGTTCCACTATTACTTTTTTCGCTGGATTTTTCGCCGCCCGTCCGCTCGATTGCCGCCCCGGAGGGCCCTCCTCACCCCTTGCCGCCCTCGCCCGAATAGTCAAAAATTATAGATTTTTTAATCTGACACAAAAATCTAATAATGCTGCGCAGAATTAGCGAATATAAAATTTAGGCGTGGTTACACGATCTAAACAGAGGATATGCAGATCGCTGTATTGACGTTTCTATTTGCGATTTAATTATGTATGGTCTCCGTTTTTTTCCGAGGGGGGGGCTTGTTTACTTTGTTCGGATACATCCCTGTCTAATCTTCGATATTACCCGTCGAGAAAACGTCGGCGGGACACGTTTCGATGTGCAGCAGGACGTCTTCAAGGCGCTGGCGGAAGGGCGGAAGTCCGGGGTGGTTGCAATCGGACATGTGCCTCGGGGCCGACGGCACGGTCTGATTTGCTCGCTGACCTTGTTGCAAATAATCGCCCCGTTTGATGGAAATCGAGTCACGTGAATGCTGGAAATTGTAGTTGGGGAGGCGAAATTTAAAAATTAAATAACGGAAAATAAATACTTGATTGATCGCCAAAAATATACAGTTTCCAAATCGGAATTCGGACGTGTATGACAGTCGGTTGGGGGGTGAGAAGGGTGTTCAGAAGCGCAAAAAGGGTCGAGGGTTAATGTAAACTACGGAAACCCTTAGAGTGTCGTGCAAAATTAAACTTAAAACTACCGCAAAAAACTGGAAATTAAAAAAATACAAGCATAAAATGAAGTGGTAGCAGAAGGGTTAGTCTAAGGCTGAAAACAAAAGATGTAAAATCTTGCAGTGTAAAATTGCGAAAAACCGAAACCGAAACAAAATTTTCAAAAGGCCTAGCATTTCAACAATTTAAGGTTTGAGCGTTTGAAGCCTGAAGCTTTATTTGTGGAATTTTGAAATTCAATTTTTTAACTCAACAACCCGAAGACTGTAAATTAAAAAAATATCACACAATAAGATGAAATACGAGAAGTAACTCAAAGGCTGAAAAATACAAATCTACAATTTTAGTAACGAAATTATGAAAATCAGTATGCCAGTCGAAAACTGAAACGTGCTTAAAGAAAACAATAGAAACCACCAAGGTCTTGTACCTAAACCTTCAAAATCGATTTGTAGTTGTTGAATTTTCTTTGCAAAAATTAAAACTCAACGATTTACCCAAGATTAATTCTTTGTTACTCTTTATTACATTTTTTTCTCTTTTACAATTATTTATTATTTTCTCATCTTAACTGAAGTTATTCATTTTGATTTTGTACAAGTTATTTTCTATTTGTTGTACGTTGTTACTATAACTGTATTGTTTGTTATTTGATTTTGAGTTGCTGCACACATATATCTACAGTAGCGGCCAATATTCTATCACGTTTTGGATTTTTTGCAATATCATAATTTTGCAAAACTAATTTTGTACAAATGCTTTGCATAGATTATTTATATTTTTAAACAAATAAAAGCGTGTTACTAATGTAATAAAAAAATTTTAAAAAAGAAAAATTTCTAAAATCATTAAGTTGCTACTGACCAGTTGTTTTGCAGAAACAAAAGAAAAACGCATTCATAATTAAAAAAATTATATTTGTTGAAAAACACTAATTTAAGACTTTGTTGCAAAGCCCTTCGCTTGATAACCGCTTGACATCTTCTTCTGGACGTAGAAGTTAATAAGTTTATCGATTACAGACATGGATATCATTTGATGCCATGCTTCTTGCAATTGTTGGAACTTTTCAAAAGCATGTTTTTTTAGTTTTTAAACCTCGATCTAACGACTCACTAAGGTTTTTAATGGGATTCAAATCAGGTGAGTGGCTGGGCAATTAAATTAAGTCAAACTCAAAAAGGTGATAGAAATTTGGCCTCCACTGTAGCTAACATAAATAAAACAAATATTTTAATAAAAAACTGAAATTTTGAAATTCTTAACGGTTTATTCGAAGTGTCAGACTCCACACTCTCTGAGAAAAGAATACCAAAAATGATAATTTGAAATTTCGGGTATCATAATATAAAACTGAAGTCAAGGCTGATAAAAAAGATTAAATATTGGATAAAGTATCAAATGGGAACCAACCGAACTAACTGAAAAACTAAAAGCTACACTGTTGGTGTTAAAATTATGAAAACCTGTAAAGTACAACCCGAAACAGCAACCTCAGAAAACCTGAATTTCGATAATTTGATTGTTTAGAAATTTGACGATTGTAAAGGACATTAAAAGGATTTTCCAAACTTAGGTGTCAATTTCGGAACAACTTGGAATTTAAAATTTCGGAGCAGTTTGACTGAAAATTAAATCAAATGGAAGATTTAAGTATGTTAATCCTGAAAAACCGTGAACTGGCAGATGAAATTATGAAAACTGAAAACTGATAATCTGAACCTTGAAGGCTGAATGCTCGTTTCTCTGCAATTTTGAAATTAATTAAGCGTCAGAGTGAAAGTATGGAATCTGAATTTGTGAGCAAGCATAAAAAATATATAAAGTGGCCTGAAATAACAAAACCTGAATATTTGGATTGAAAATAAGACGGAAATACATTTTCATTTTCAATTAGAAGACCGATGGAGGTTGGTGCAATCTGTTTTTTGTCTGAAAGTGAAGAGGGATAAACAGAATTTTTTAGCGATGCGAAAAAAACACATCGGAAAATATTTTCGAGTAAAATAGATGCTGAAAGTTTGGATAACTTCGAATTTGAGAAATTTTTAACGTCGCGACTGTTGTCTCCGCTTTCCTCGCCTTACCTGGTAAAGCCTCGAAATTTAGCGTCATCCCATAAACCGCCATGGCCCACTCGATGATGTCACCAAATTCGTCTAAGCATGTTTACCATGCAATCCGCAAACACGAAAATTCCTAGAGATTTCCATTGGGCCTTGACCTTGCGTCTACCGTCAATTAGAGCAAGTCGCTTAAACGCCGCTTGGTATTTTTTAGCACCAACTTTCAACATTGTCCGTCCGCAATAATTATTATTGACATTTAGTACAGAGGTCAGACGAAAAAAGCAAACGGTCATTAAAGCTAATTCGCGTGTAAATTTATTTATTTATTTTATTTTGTTTCGCAACAAACGCCCGTAGAAAGCTCAAATAATCTCATTATCGCTGTTTATCCGCCGTCTGTGGTTTCTCCAAGTTTTGTAACCCTTCCGAAAAATCAATGGACCGTAAGCTGATGGAATCCTCTTCATTATGCAAGTCCAACAAAAACCACAAAAAGCGACTCGAAGCTTTTGTATGGCTAACGGTAGTTGGCAAGGATGATGCATAAGCGGCCGAACCCGCAATCGGCCGCATACCTCGGCCCCCTGGCCCCCCATTTCCCATTTCGAAAACGCGAAAAACTCGGAATTTTGCAAAAAATCGCGCCCACTCCCGTTCGAAAGTTGGCCGATGTGTCACGTAACCGTCTCCGACGGCCGAAAAGCGACCTTAAGCCGCCGGCCTCAAGGCCCGGCCCCCCGACCCCGCTCTTTTTCGGCGCGCCATTCTTTATCGTGGGGAAAGTTCGTCGGATGATTTGGCGGTTTATTCGCGGCAATTAAATTTGGAAATTATTGGCCGGGTGGTGACCCACTTTTGGGTCGGCCGACGTGATGGATCTCTCTGAAATAAATAAACGACAACACCCTTCTCTCACGGTTTTATTTTTGTCTCGAATGCTCACAAGAGGGGCTAAACTATAATCATCGTCAATTAATCGGGCGTGAGGCCGTCCCTGCGGCCTCACCCCCTCACAAACAAACCTTAGAAAATATCTCTGGTCGATTTTTTTTTTTTTTTTTGGTTGGATCAACATTTATTATACACTGATCAAATGAAAACCTCGCTCGGTGCACTAGGTTCGGCACAAATCGAACTGAATCGAGATTTTGTACGATTTAATTGCTTGTTCCCTTGTAAACTCGCCCCTAAACGGCTAGAATTTGGCGAAAACATATCTAACGTGGTTGCGTCATGCTAAAACGCGACCTCCGGCAGACAGAGTGGCTATCTTTGGGCATAAAACAAGACTTCACTTCTTCACCTTAATTCCAACAGACTGCAAACATTTCAGTAATTATTCAATTATTTTTTAATTAATTGAGATAATTTAACTCATTGTAAGGTAATTCTGTAACTAATTTATCTTTATAAAATTTCAAAAAATCTAGTAATTTTCGTATAATTCTGTAATTTTAGTGAATGTTTAGGAATTATTCTGTTTTCAAACCAGCATTGCGTCCATACATAAGATCCAGAAATTTGATTCCGAAAAGATTTTCAAAAATCGACTAAATTCAAAATAATTTTATTAATTACCAGATAATTCTGTAAGCAATCTACATATCAATTAATTCCAAAGTAATTTAATTAATTAGAATGTAATTTCATAATGTTTTCAGTTAATTCCAATAATTCCAAAGTCAGTAACCAATTTCTATCATTTTTCAATTTTTTTTAGACCAGTAAAAACGGAAACAATTTCTGTTAATACTAATTTCATTTTAAAGTATCATTGTCTGGGAATTATAATAAAAATTAAAATAATTTTTAAAAATCCATTAATTTCGATAAACTCGAGTATAATTAGGTACTTTTGAGTAATTATTCGTTTATTTTTGCAATTTTTTCTTGAAACTAAATTTGTGCCTGCACATAAAAACTCAGAAATTTAATTAAGTTAGCTAAGCAAGTTCATTAATTATAAATTAATCAATTTTCTTTTCTTTTTAAAATGTTTTCAATTTATTGAGGTTAAATGAAAGTGGCTTTTTCTTGGAAGAAATTAAAAACCAAAACAAAAAAGTTTGAAAAGCCATTGTTAATTTAATTTTTAAAATATGTACAATAATTCTATCAATTTCGACACATTTTGGATAATTCTAATATAAATGGCCAATTTAATAATTATCTTTTTTTTTGAAATTCTGTGTATCGAATCGAATTTATGTTTATTTAACCCCAGAAATATTTCAAACACTCGGCTACAGTAATTAAAATTTAATTCAACACAATTTAATCAGTTACTAGGTAATTTTGTGAATAAGCTTAAGCCACTGATTACAAAATAATTCGATTAATTTCAGTAAATATTGAAACATAATGAAACTCAAAACTGGATTACACTGGATTGGAAAAAAATTGACTAATTTTAAAATAATTTAATTAATTACAAGATAATTCCGTAAATAATAATTTTCAGGTTAAAAAATGTTCTTGCAATTCCATTAACTCCCAAACAATTTGAATAATCTCAGCATAATTCAGAAATTTTTGTAATTCATTATTTTGAAAAACTAATTCCGAGAAAACAGTCAAAAATTATAATTACGATGCAATTCTGTAAATAGTTTTTTAAGGCGTTCAGGTAAGGCTAAACTTGGATCAGATCTTTTAAAATGTTACTTTTGCAAACGCACCTAATTTCAAAAAATTTCAAAAATCACGTTTAAGTTAAGTTACTAACCTCGAATTAAAATTAAATCTAGAGCAATTAGACTAATAATAAATAAATCCTATAAATTATTCTATCTTTCAACAAAAATTAATGTTAATTAACGTGTGTTCTAAACAAGCGGGCAATTTCGGTAATTGGTCTATTTTTAGAAGTCTTTTTGCTTGAAACAGAATCTGTGGCAACATGTTATACAGCTTCATTAAAAAAATCAGTCCGAGCAACTTGAAACCAGAAAAATTAACTTTATCATTAAACTAATTCCTAACAGAATTGGAGAATTCGAACGAAAAGTTGAAAAACTTTCGAAAATTTGATATTCAGCTCTGCCTGCCATAGGACGTGTTGCAACGAAGAGAATCACTCTAAACTCGGAAAAAATCCACACATTATGCAGAACTGATAACAAGACATATGTACAGTATTCCAGAGGGACGAGGGGGCGGCATCCTGGACCGGCCCCCCCGCCCCCCGCGACACAAATCGGACGGTAATCAATGAACTATTTACAATGTATACAATAATAAAAAAATACAACAATTTCCATACGAACTAAAGGGTTGAGGTTTCCTTTTTGTTGATAAAGTGCGATGTTGTCAGCTGAGGTGCATAGAAAAACGTCTACAAACTACGAATTTGTCTGTATATATACAGTGTACAACATCGAAGGCTGTCAATTCACCGATTCAGAAGCAAATGAACGCATAAGAAGAGCATAATATCTCACTCTATCGTTGTAATTGTACATCGAAAGCTTTGACATCTAGATAAATTTGGTTGAGGGATGAAATCTACAGAGGATGATGACACTTGGTCCTTAAATCGAACGCATCCTACAATTATGGGCACTTCATTCTTCACCATCCGTCATTATCACAAGAGATCGTCGTTTTTCAGCAGAAAAATAACAGCCCGGAACGCTCCTGTGGTTTTGCAGGAATATAATTGCAGTCGAAAAAATGCAGTTAATACGAAACGAGCCGAACGAATCTCACTTATTTATTTTGTTTAAGGGCGTTAGTTGGAATATTTGGAAGACGAAAACCTGTTCATCCTTTTATTGAGGTTTAAAGACCTCGGGGTCATCGTGCGCCGGCTCTTTTCGCCAACAAAACCAAAAGGAAGAGGGCAAATGGTTCCTGCATTAACCGATCCTGCTGTCGAACCCTTTATTTTCGTACTCTCCAGACCTAACATCCGTTTCCGCCATTCCACCTAGCGATATGTCGTTTGGTTTGGTGTCCAAGATATGGCGCTGCTTGCCGACGGAGTTGCCCAGTCGCATCTGCTCCTCCTGCTCCTCGTCCAGCTCCTCCACGGTCTTCGAGCGGTTCTTGTACACCGCCGCCGTGATCTTCGGCTTGGTGTTGTCCTTCAGCCGCTGCAGGGGCTCGTCGTTCACGTAGCCGTTGTACACTGCGTAGCCGTAGTTGCCGTTGTCGTAGCACTGCTGGTTGGTGTAGCAGTAGCTCTGTCGCTCCCCCGACAGGCTGGTGTCCGATTGGGCCAGCCCGGTCCTGATCTGGGTCATCAGGGAGTCGGGGGTTCCCCGGGCCGGCGACGTCGTCTCTATGTAGTAGTCGTCGCACTCCTCCAGGGTCTCGTCGTCGCTGTATCTGCAAAACCACAGAATTCCCAGTTGATACGTCCCTGGACTGACAAATTTTGGCGCTCTTGTTGAAACAATTTATCAATTTCTAGAAACTGTAATCAACTTATCGAAAAAACAGTTCGTTGAAACTACAATTGAAAAGAATTGATAAATTGCATCAATTTATTGCAATAGTCGCTTTGCGAATCAACTTATTGGATAAATAATTTGTTGAAACTACTGTCAATCTACAAGATTATTATCAGAAATTAATCTAGTACACAATTTCGCATTTAATACGCCCCTGTATCGTACTTCCGTCGAAAACAGTAATTTATTGGTTGAACAACTTATCTAAGCAACAATTCATGGAAAGAATAGTTCACCGATCATTTTGTTTGTAAACTGTATTCACGTTCTAGACAAAAGCAAAACAATTTGTTGGAATTATTGACAAAAATTCTAACAAATCCATTGAAAGAAATTGATAAACTACCGTTAAATCATTTACAGAGATGGCAATTAGCCGAATCAACTTATCGGAGAAATAATCTATTGAAATTACAGTTGATTGGCAAGGAATTAGAAAAATCCATTAGACAATTTATTTCGACATTGTGTTATCAAATTCTACAGTTTAGTTTTATATAAAACAATAGTTTATCGCTTTAACAACTTATCGAAACAACAATTGTGATGTTTTGTTGAAAGAACAATTTATCTAAAAGAAATTGTTTATCCACGAACCATATTCAACTTATGGAAAACATATCTGAAACTATAATCGAAACGATTATCGACAAAATTTTAACAAATCGGTCAAAAGGAATTGACAAATTGCCGTTGAATCAATTTACAGTGATAGAAGTTAATCGAACAGACAATTTCGCACTTGATACGCCTCTGTTACCGAATTCTACATTTTGTTTTTAGTGGAAACAATCTTTTGAACAACTTATGGAAGTAACAATGTAGTTCATCGTTCGGTCAGTTTTTATAAATTGTATTCAACTTATTAAAAAAACAATTGTTGAAACTACAATCAGTTGACGAGATTATTGACACAAATTTTAACAAATTGGTTGAAGGAAGGGATAAATTTAAAGAAACAGCAATTCACAGAATCAACTTATCGGAAAAATGATTTGTAGAAACTATTGTCAGAAATTAATTGTAGTAATTTCGTACCTACTACGGCTCTGTATCGACACCGTGTTGCCAAATTTTGCTTTTATCGAAAATGATAATTTATCGTTTGAACAACTGTAGTAACACTGTCATTTTCAATGTTTTGTTGAAACAAGAGTTTATTGAAAAGATGGTTATCGATCATGGTTTGTATTCAATTTATCGAAATAACTATCGAAAGATTTTTAACACAAATTTTAATAAATTGTTGAATCAGTTTACAGAGATAGCGGTTTGTCGAATCAACTCATCAGACAATTGACAACATAACCGAATTTTTAATAAATTGATCGAATCAGCAATTTATGTATCGATAGGGTATCAGAGAGGAAATTTATCAAAACGCCGTTTTATCAGAACATAAAATTTAAAGAAGTAAAGCCGATAGGCATCGAACGAATGGGTTCACAAGGTTTACCGGAACTCAGTTTATTATTCACTATTCATAAACTTCGACACTATATCAAAGGAATAATTGATAAAATACCGTTGTATCAGTTGACAGAAATATGAAATTTTCAAATTAACTTATCGAAAAAAATTATTTGTTGAAATTACAATCAATCGATAAAGTTATTGACAAAAATTTTAATAAATTGCTAATTTCCGATGTTAAATGAATAATCTATCAAGGCAGTGATTTATACAAATTTTATCGACATAAAACTAATATTTGAACCATATCGTAGGGTTCAAAGTATTTACATTAAACTGGATAATATTATTCGGAATCTAACAACTTCAAAATTTATCGAAATGATCTAGAATCTCTTTATTTTTTCATAGAATGTACAAATTGATCGTGGAAATTGCAATTTTTCTTATTTAAATGACTGAAAAATTAGTTGATTTGACAAATTTTCAACAAAATGATAGCTCTTACATTTTGTGTTTTATCGAAACAGCAATTAATAAAGCCCAAACAAATTAAAACCTACTTATCTTCACTCAATTCTACTGTTCAAAATTAAAAATATTAAAAAATTATCTAAATTATCCAAATTTCAATAATTTATATAATAATCGAATCGACAGTTTTCGATGAATTCTAGCAAAACAGTAATTTATCATACTGCACATGTAATCGAAATGGTGGCCTAGCAAAATACAAGATTTCAGTTTATAACCAATAAATGGGTTGAATAATTTCACATTTTAATAGTTTCTGTAATTTGTCGAAATAATAATGGAGCGAAAGTATTGATTAATTAATTCGAAAATTTACTTATTCACCAATCTATAAATATACCGATTTATGACATTCAAAACAATTTGATGAAACTACAACTGATTAAATTCATAAATCAATTTATCAAAATACAGTAACTGGTGCATTCAAGCTAATGTTTAGAAAACTTGAACTGTTAATTCTATTATTCACGATATAACTGTTTTGACACTATCGAAATGATTTATTAATATTTTTTGTATCAAATGAAAGTTTATAGAAACTCAGTTCAGATTATTGGAAAAATAATTTGTCGAAGTTACAATTAACTGAACATGTTGTTAACAGAAAATTTGATAATTTTATCGAAAGCAGTTTATAGAATCAAACGTAATTCATTGAAATACTGAAGACCAAATTGTTCTGAATTTCTAATTTATCGAAACTGATCCTGTTATCCGCTGTTTATCAAATTCGGTATTTTACCGACATAAAATTAAATAAAAAAATTAGATTCACCTACTTCAACATTTCATTTTTTTTATCGAAATGACGATGAATAGATGTTTATATTATTCAGCTCATCAAAAAAACAATTTTGTCGAATAAATAGTTGTTGTTCTGGTAGAAAGAGGTTGCTTATCATTTCAAATCTCATCCTTTTCGAAGCTTTTTACCAAAAAATGTAAATGAAATTGCTCCTGTACATAATTCGGGCCAATTTCTAGACTCTGGAGGAATTGAAAAAAAAAAGATCAGGAGATATTTTTACAAATAACTGACGTCAATTGCATTTATCAATAAGCTCTAAAGCATAATTATGATAAAAACTGTGTTAGTTCTGGCATGTAAATTAACTGTGTTAACAGTCACGTGGTGATCGGGGGCGTGGTCAAACGAGATTACAGATACACCCCATCCAAAATGTTTTCGAGCCCACGTGACCCGTCGCATCGATACAGAGCCGTACCGGCGCAATTCCGCCAAACCTGTCAGGGGGGTTGTGCACCAGGGCGCACTGGTCGCTGACCGAGACCGACAGCTCCGGATCGGCCCCCGACTGGGGGCCCGATCCGGGGCTGCGGCGCATCCCTTGCTGCACTTCGACGACGAAAACCCCGTCCCTGGCCCCCGGGGAGTACTTCATCGTGGTCTCCCTGCTGTCCTCCTCGATGTCCTGAAACAAGAAACTGTAGCGACAGCTCGCAAGTGGGGGTGAAAATCACATTTCGCTCCTCCGTCTCGACGATCAGGTGGTTGTTCTTCAGGGTCATGGTGATGATGCTGCCGTTGGTGCTGGAGTGGTTGTTGCTCCTGATCTGGCTGACGCCGGTGCCGTCGCACACCTCGACCTCCTCGGTGGTGATGGCGAGGTGGGTCTCCCCGCATTTCTGCCGAGCAACGGTTCGTTAGGGGGTTGGCGGCCGTCATTACCGAAAATTCGCCAGGTGCCCCCCGGGGCTGGCGAAATTTGGCAAATTAGGCGCGTGCGTGCCGCTAATGACGGCGATCGGGGCGCGTTAGATCGGATTCGGGGAATTCGGAGGAATTTCGTCGGAAATTCGGCGGGGCCAATATTTGCGCTGGAAATTGGCGTTCGGCTGTGCAAAGATCGTTCACTGCGGCCGAGTGCAAGATCCTCGTTAAACCGACAAAAGTTCTTTGTTTTGTCGATGATTAGGACCAGATACATTGCATTTTTCTATCCTTGTCCCGAGCCGTTTGACTTTGCGAAAGTCAAATGCATCAGGCGAGGGGGCCACCGCGTCTCCGTCCTTCTCCATCGCGGGCGCCCCACCGACGGGTCGGACAGAGACGGCCTCAATGACGGACGTCACGCGCAAAGTGCATATCCACTGGTTATTAAACCCGTGTTTTGAACATTATATTGCTATCTATGCAATAATAGTGACTAGACGAAAACAGTCGAATTTATTTTTAACGCACGCCAAGGACAGGGACGGACTCAGGATGTTTGTCTCGCTTTATGACTAATCGTGATTCGTGTACGAGGCGATTGTTCGCGCCGTTGGGAGCACGTACGGGAGCTTTGGGGACGTTTTCTAACTTTACGGCTTTTCGACGAACGGAATTATGACGTCGTAATAATGACGAAAAAAAATCATTTTTACTGGCTTTCGGGGAAATTCGTACGTTTTATGGGGGGCCAAGCGATGAATCTCAGATTAAATCGACACACGTGACGAAGATTCATCGCCCGAATGCCGCATTCTGCGGAAATTCGCAAAAACGGACGCTGTGGGCACGGCCTAATTGCGACGGCACCTGAGGCCCTGCCTTCACGTCATTATGGACTAATCTAAACGAATAAAAGCATCAAATATGCATCAATATCTCGGCAAAACACAAATGCGATTGATTTAGCACCGCGAATACCCCTACAATCCTAATTCATAGATTTTTTTTGATTTTTAAAAATTTATAGACAATTTTTTCCCAGGTTTCAGTTAGGTTGGTATCACTGAAACAAAGTGTCATTGCGGCAATAGGACCAACATTTTGGCAACAATAGGTGCTTTTGTGATTTTTTTCCGTAATTATCGCGAATTTTCGCTACGAAGTTGTTTGTGATTGTGTTTTGTTGAAATTTTCGTGAATTTTCTGATGATTATTGTGGGTTTGCGTTGTGCAGTGTTTTGAAACTTTTGTTCCAAATGTTATGCGTAAACGCTTTCGTTGTGCCCTGAACAATCCCTTTTAATTCATGCAGAATGTAGAACTGTTTATTTGTCGCTTTTTTAAAAATATTTTCCGCAGTCCAGTGACTTTTACTATGGTCATGCCGAGGGTTGGTAGTTGTGGTGGTTTAAACAAGTTCGAATTGGTAAAAATTAACAATAAAATTGTAATTATTCCTATAAGTGTACTTTTGGGGCGTTATAATTGCTTTTTTTGCAGTGTAACGTTCAGTTTGAGTGTTTCTTAAATATTGTTTCAAGAGAATTTACTTTAAAAAAAGAGTGAGGTTATGTACGTTTTTTTCTGCAAATTTTTCTTTGAAATCTTTAGTGTCAGGAGATTTATTATCAGGGGGTAAGTGCTATTTTTTGAATAGTGGTATTTAGTGGTAGTATTTATTATTGGGTTGCAGAGTGGGAATTATTTTTTTTTCTGTTTAAAATTTGAAAGTTGGTATCAGTGAAACAAATGTTAGTTGAAACTTTGACTTTTCGTTTTTAAATTTTATATCGAATATTTTCAAAAAAAGTAAGTTATGTGTATGTCCATATGTCTTCTGCCCTTTAATTCATGCAAAATGTAGATCTGTTCATTTGTCGCTTTTTTAAGAATATTTTCCGCAGTCCAGTGACTTTTCATTATGGTCATGCCGAGGGTTGGTAGTTGTGGTGGTTTAAACAAGTTCGAATCGGTAAAAAATAACAGTAAAATTGTAATTGTTACTATAAGTGTAGTTTTTGGCCGCTATAATTGCCATTTTTACGGTGCAGGGTCCAGTTTGAATGTTTCTTAAACATTGTTTGAAGAGAGTTCTAACACTGTTGACTTTAAAAAAAGAGTGAGGTTATGTACATGTTTTTTTCTGAAATTTTTTCTTCGAAGTCTTTAGTGTCAGGAGATTTATTATCAAGGGGTAAGTGCTATTTTTTGAATAGTAGTGGTTAGTAGTAATATTTGTTATTGGGCTACAGAGTGGGAATTTATATTTTTTTTCTGTTTAAAAGTTGAAAGTTGGTATCAGTGAAACAAATGCTAGTTGAAAGGATTATTGTTTTTAACTTTGATTTTTCGTTTTTAATTTTTATATCGAATATTTTCAAAAAAAGT
>QDEB01006134.1:0-10485 GCA_004193795.1 Asbolus verrucosus | reverse complement strand
CGTATACAAAATTTGAACTCGATAGGTTAAAGCGTTCTCACGTAATCGACGTGAAGTCCTAGAGGACGAGATTGCGAGTCACATGGACAAGATCAATAGCGCTCCTCGCTAATGCTCGTGCGCTAAAATTTTGCAGTTGCTGAGCTTTAAGTTGGTTAACTTATGAGGTAGACACAGCATGCATTATTTTCATAACAACTACAGCACCCATTTTGTGTTTAGCAGTTAAAAGACTATTTCGTACTGAGAAGTTCGTTATCTGACTGAACGTTATTAGTTATTACATAGAGACAATGGATGCATTAAATTTTCAAAATATATAAAATTAATGACGCACTCAAGCTCAGAGAGAGAAAGAGAAATATTTTATAAATGAAATAAAGACAGAAAAGCAAATTGATGATTCACTGCAGCAATAATTATTGTGCGAACGTGGCATACGTTTCTTCCGCCATACAGAAACTTCTATTCTATGAAAGGATAACAAAGCAACGGTTTCTATGATCGATTTGATCGTTCGCAGTGAAACGTTTTTACGATTTTATTTTATTGAATACTTGAATATTTTCTACGTTGCACGTAGTCGAAGTATGGGCATAAAAAAAATGTACTTTTATCGCCGCAGAATTTATTGGGTCCTTATCCATGTTTATTTTTATGAAGACATTATAGCTTTGTTGTATGAACGTGTAAACTGGCAAAATGTACTACTAAGTAGCTTTAGGTGCTTCAGAATTGCTGGAGGAAATCCCCTCGCCAAAAAAAGTGGCATAAAATTGGATTTCGGAGACAGGACGCAACCCGTTTAATAATGAATAAAACGAATCCATTTAAAATTTATAAATATCGTTGCGCCGAAAATGTTGTAGGGGTTAGGTGTTCCTTCATTTAATTGTTAAATTGGAAGGGGCCGTAAAGCCCGCCGCATGTCCTGTGAAGGCAGTCGTGTAATACTTGTGAGGCTATAAAAGCGCTCCGAAGGGATTTGGCGTATCCAGAGTGACCCGAATAAACGACTGGACCCTTCTTAGAGGGAAATTGGATGTTTATTGGAATCAACTGCACTTAACGGTTATCGAAAATCGACTTAAGCTCGGCTGCAGGCTAAACTTTATTAATTAGAGTGTGCTCCAGAAAAAAGGCTTTATAAATGATCAAAAGCAGACGTTTTGTGCAAGAATGCCGGCAAAGATTGGACGAGGGGAGTTTCGCATCAATTCACAGGTGCACGCCCGAGTTTGAGTGTACGTGTTGGCAAGAAGGTGATGCTCTATTCTGATTCAGCTGCTTTTGATGTTAAGATATTTGCAAGTTTGAATTTACAAGCAGCTTAATCTGCATACAATCAAGACCTAGGCTGGGTCCTACAGAAGGATACATTCGCTCCATGCTTCCGATCTCATTCCTCAAAAAAACTCCGCTCTAGCAGATTTCTTATTTACGTTTCGCATATCATACTCGAATCGTACGGATTAGTTTTCTTTGCGGAATCAGCTCCAATCCCACTAATTTCGTTAAGTTATTCTGATCTCGTCAATAAAATTTTCTGCACCATATAACTTTACTTTTATATTTAAATGCAAAACAGTGCTCCTAAACCTATAAAAAGAATTATAAAAAAAGACCTAATGATGATTAAAACCGCACCATACAAACTATTTTAAGGACTTCTTTTTCATTTAACGAGGGCCTTTCGTCGTGAAACCTCCTCTAAAGCTTCAAATTCCTAGCTAAAATCATTCTCATACCCAGTGTGAAAACTTAACATAGAACGAAATTTCGGGGTAATAAAACCTCGATGAAACGTAGCAAAAAATCCCACTAAAACGAAATACAAGGAAACATAAATTTCATATGTTGTCTACATTAATAACTTTTTCTGCATGTGCGATTTCGTGGTTTCTAAATGCTGTACTCCAGAAGATGTTTTATATTTTTTTTGCATAATTGGTTTTTATTTTCATCTCTGATTTACGTGCGTATTAAAAGTTAAGCTTCATCAACATGATAAATGGGCACACTTTCCAACCGCAAACACAAATATTTCAGGACTGAGCCATGGAAACTTAGTTTTATTCATTAATTCTTTGTCGTCCAGTCGTTACACATAGACGAGAGATATCATAATGCTCAATTATGGTTTCGTAAACAAACATGTTTCTGGAACAATGATTTGATTTCGGACGACGTGTTTGAGTGTCCAATTTTAACATTGCGCAGTTTACACCGGTTTTAATTCCGTTCGGTCCGTTGAGACGGAGAAGGTCAGCACATTTCAATTCGTTTCACTTTAATTAAACAATTTTGAGCTGATTTCACCTAATCCAAAGCAGCACGCCACCTGCTTCGTGTCAGCTAACTTTCGCTAAGAGTTAATGTTACGTTTTCGCTTCTCCCTTGTTTTCTCTGTTGTGAGCTTTCTCGGTGATTATAGGTGAGCATCTATTAGCATAAATCCCTACAAATTGTGAAGAGGAGTGACCGAAAATCTGTTAAAATAAATTTGTTTTGTTTAGATGCTTCCTTCTTACCTCGAAAACAAGATCATAAAGTTTTGTGACATTCAGGGCCATTCCGGCATAAAAAGAAACAAGAGTTTTTAAACTTTGCTCGATGGCGGCAGCAGGGTGAGGGATCTCGAGGGAATTAGCAGAAGGAATGTATAATACATGTAATTAATGTGTAATAATAAAAACGGTATCCATTTACAAGCAAATTTCGTGAGTTTTCTAACTTTTATAGGCTTTAATTTCCATTTAGATTTTGGGCTGCGCGAAGCGAAATGCAAAGAATTCGATAATTTTGTCAACTGTAATTTTTAACAGTTCATTTGAATACAAATTAGAAATTTTTGTTTCATTTTACAGTGCAGGAGAAGATTATAGTCATTGTGACGTATGTCAGTTTTGCAATACATATTAAATTGAGGTTTCAAATTACATTTTTTTGTTTTTTTTTTTTAAACTAATGGAGCGTTAATTATGCATAAGTAAAATAGAGTTACCTAGTTCATACTTCCCTGAAATGGAAAATGGAAAACTCTCTTATGGGAGATTATAAGACTTCATGATTTATGTGTGTCCGTCTGTCTGATGAACCTAACTGATACAAACTTCCAGAAATCAGTTTACAAGCTACTATTTTTGGAAATAGTGCATAAGCTGAAGTGTATTAAATACAATCTTGCAAAATTGACCATAATGAAGTTATGTATATGGGTCATTGTGTTGTATGGAACACATATGTCGTCGATTTTAATGGTTTAGTAGTTGGTTTAATGATTTTAGTTTTGTTCCCCACTGAATCTTGGACACTATTGAACCAATTTTTTACTCTCATTCTAAGCATCAAAATGATTATGTGCATAATCTTATATATGGTGCTTCCAAAAAAAAAATAATTGATGCTTTTTTGGAAACTCACATTACTGTCGAGTCAACACTTTTTCCTGAAACAACAATTCACACTTACGTAGCCCACAAGTACATAATGTGTAAGCGGTGATCGCGAACCACAGATTGACGTTCTGTTTTAGATTAACTGAAAATGACAAAAACTTTTTTTTAAAGACATTATAAAATTTTGTAATATTTTTACTAAACTCTCACAGTTCTGGGCAAGTGAACTTTTTGTTCAAAAAAAATGTTGCTATTTGCTCCAGTTTTTTTTGAAATTGTGCACAGCTTATAACGTGTGATTAAAAATAAAAGACTTCTAGTTATCACTTGATGCGACAGTGTTTTTTGTCAGTATGTTGTAGATAGTGTCAACCTAAAATTACACACACATGACAGATCAGGATGGAATTCAAACCTGACACTGTTAGCTCCGACATGCATTAAAAAATATTTTAGCATCGAGTGGTAACTTGAAGGATTTTATTTCTAATAGCACATTATTTTTTTGTAAATACCCGTACGAGATAAACTATCAGGAAATAACTTTGATGGTTGATTCAGATTAACAATTTTGTCACAAAATGTGCATTTTGTAAAAGCTAACAGCTCTCGACCATCAGCTCGTTAAATTTTTCGCTGAATTAGGGTTGAAGGATATCATACAGAAAGTGCCACTTAAAACTGTTTTATTCGTCTACATTAATAAAACTTTAAACAACTAAATTATTTTTAATTTGTTATATTAAATGAGAACAATCGGATAAATTGTAGCCGTTTCCATTTTAATCTCAATTAACTCTGAAGCTATTTAAGACAATTTGCTGTAAGAATGCAGATGAAAAATGACCTTAATTTAGGTTCCTTTTATAGAATTTACAAACATGTAATTAAATTTAAAGCACAGAAACTATTCTCAAAAATTAGGTTAAACGTGATCCAATTTAAGACGGCCATAAAGTGTACGCTTTATGTTATTTTTAAGAGGGGGTTGATTCCTTAATGAGAAGAGCGACAGAGATTGAATTTTTTTAAATATTAGGGTAAAATCACAGAATAAATTAAAGTAGTTCCAAAAATTTAATTTTGAAAAATGATTCGGTTTGACGAAGGAATTGTTCGGTTTAAGTGAAATGCGTGGTGTATTACGCTTTTTAATTAGAAGATGAATTCGACTGAGTGGATGGGACGAGTAATTTGCGCAAATGAAAATAAATATACCGTTGAGGTCAGCAGAACCTGATTTGTCCAGTAGATTAAAAACTTTGTGTAAGGAAACCATGTTTGACACGTCTCATTAATAAAACAGATAACGTCAAGTAGAACATAATTACTTTAAACAAAGCCGAAATTAAATTTCCTAGAAGGTAATATAACTGGTCGACGAGTGAATTTCTATGTAGCACCGAGTGTGTTTTGTGGAGGTGTCTCGTACAGTTATGATATATTGTAGCTAACTGGCGTCCGTTGTTCGCAAACTGGGCCACTGTACTAATAGCGAAACACCCACCCCTCGCGAATGCACCCCCAAAAGCAATAACTAGTTATTTATGCCACGAGCAATGCAGTCTCATCCCCTGCTCCGCCATCGTGGAAGTTCTGCTGCCGCAAAAATTGCAAATCTGATTCTAAAACCATCATCCGTACGGGGGTGGAAATATTTTGACGATAAATCGTCATTTATTGTTATCACTGCTGAAGCGCGGAGACAGTATAAACAGAGGAATGAAAAAAAATGGCTCCACCAACATAAACGAATAGAGTAATTTTCTCCACTAATTGCAGCGTGCTTCCTGAAAGGAGTCATTATGTGAATCCGAGAACGTCAATTCATCAGGTCAGCAACAGCTTTGCTACTGACCACTATCGATTCTTCGCAAGTCCGACAACCGCAAGAAAAATCACCCTCCAAAGGGTTGCCATTATTCACTCTATTGGAAAACAAAAAAACTAATGCGTTCTAATGAAAACGAAATAAATTATACGGATACAGGGGGCTTTTGCAGTTTATCCGAGCACGACAAGAATTTTTTAATTTATGGCTTTCATTCGACCACACACCAACAATAGAGAAGAACTGTTGTGCATAACTGTTCATTCATTCAACACCTACAAATTAGTCAAAAACTTTATTAAGCATTCCGCAACCAACTTCTGTCAATGGATACAAATTGCAAGCAGAAAAACAAAAGGATCTCGCCAGAATGAAATTCATAAATCAAAGAACAAAGTAGATTAGTTAGTCGTCCGAAGTTTTATTGGGTCAAGGTTTTACACTTAGTAAATTAGCCTTCGAAAATGGAACCAAGGATGTGACTTCAGTGACTATAGCTGCCACTAAAATTGAAATCCTCCAATTCTATATGCTTTAGACTCTTATTAAAGAAATATTTCCACCTGACAGGAGGTATTAAACGATTTTTCCGTTCTTATGCCGTGAATGGAAACATGATATTCGATCTTGCTCTAATAATGAAACTTCCTTTAAGCCAATCAACACCATTCTCAAGTTACAATTCTCAAATTTCTTCATTTTAAAGGAGTGAACGTCATACTCTTGGTTCAGTTTCATGCGCTCTAAACAAATTTAACGGAATTATTTTCCATTTCAACCGTCGATTATAACGAACAAACTATTTAAGGCCTTGTTTTAATAAGGGGCGATTATTTAAAATTGCAGTAAGTTATAATTATCCTTCGCAATTAAATGCAGGAGGCACCATGCTATACTTGAAATTCACCGAATAATGGAAACAGTTGCCATATCGAACTGCAAATAGATTTGAAGTTCGTACAGCTTCTGTTGTCAAACCAGTCGCATTTCATCTCCTATGTCCGACGAGTGATTTCAAAATATAGAAAAATTATCTCGAAAAAGCCTTTCGAAAAAGTAATATCAAAACAAGTTTGTCCAATTGTTTGTACTTTTTTTAAATAAAGAATTCGTTGCATATTGGAACTGCATCGGGACATGTCAGCCATCCAGTACGATTAAAAAATGATGCTGACTTTTTGTGATGTGCATCTGTAAAAATGCTCTCATTGTTCAGAATCAGTCAGAATTGAAAAAGTTGTTGCATCTGGTTGTGAAAGGTTTTAATTATTAGGTTTTTTTAACTTTGCCACCAAATTTTCAATAAAAAAACATGATTTTCTTATTTGAAACTAGAAAGGAAGCTTTTTGAGTTATTGACTAACATGTGGATGTTTACGATTTCTTCATTTTTATTGATCTTATATGATTTCAGCATATATTTCAGAGACATTCAAGGTATTCTGTTTGTAATATTTTTTATAAACAACTAGCTTTTATAACGTTACAAACGAGTTAATTAATTTTGTGGCAGAATTACTCGTGCTAACTAATTACTTCTACAATTGTTTGTGGTCACAAAGAAGCTATTCTCTTTCTGTTAAGTTTTCAAAATCATGATAAAGTATGCGTATTCGTGATTATAAGTTCGTCCTTGTATCCTAATGGTTATTCAAATAGAATAGTGAAATAGGTGTTAGTAATGCAGAGGCAATTGCAATCTATTGTATTGTCTCGGTATAAATTTTGTAGAAGGTTTAAAGTGTATCGCTTCAATTATGCGGTCTTGTACAACTACTTGCGCTTAATCCATTCCTTTGTATCAAAAATATCTTCTCTGAAACTTATTAACTGCACAAAAAAGTTTGTTAAAATTATAAAGTAATTTAAAATTAACGAAGTGGAATATCGAATTAAAAATTTATAAAATATATGTTAAGACGTATATTCTAGTTATTATGCTCAACTTATATAAAATATATCCCATACAAGCAGTTAATGCTCTAAATATGTAAATATTAATATTAAATTTATATAAATAAATATATGTTTTCAAACAGGGATAATTTTGTCTCGGTGTTTGTTTTGGCAGGTCTATATAACAGGTTGCATATTAGAATATAAAATAGGATAGCCTTATAGCTCATTTTCAATAAATCTCATTTCATGTATTTAGCAGCGTGATTCAAGCTGTTATACGAACTTGCAACCAACTATATAATTTTTTTGAATGAAGTTTAAAACAACAACACTATCAACAACGTTTTTTTATCAATTTTTATTTATTAACAGCAACATAAAAGAAATCAACACTACAAATAATGGAGGAGAATTTAATGAATCATTTAAACAGATCTAAAATCATTAAAATTAAAAAGACAGTTTGGATCTCCCGAGATGACAAATTTGTCGGAATAGTTAATAATAATAGTTAATAGTTTGGTTCTGATAGTGAACGAAAAAATTGTTTAGAAATTTTAATTTTCTTCGATTCTTCGACATACTGTTCGGCTACTGCTGAAGATCTCCAGCCACCGAATTGTTTTAATGTAAGAAAGTCGCCACCATTATCTGGCAGCATGCACTGGACCTCCGAAAACAATGTCTTGTATAATTTTCAAGGTTTTTCAATTTCAAAAATTCTGCAATCTTCTTCGCAATCCCTCCTGTTTTGTGCACTCCTACAAATTGTCTAGTACATTTGCTTTTTCTACAGTCGACAAAAAAACGACGGCTCTGCAAACCGGAAGGTCTAAGCGCTGCATATTTTCTATATAAACCACAGCCCTCGAAGGGCGCATCATCTTCTGTAATTGTAAATCTCCTTGAAGATTTGTTTTTTTGTCTTGTAAGGTGACTATTGTGAATTTACCAGTGTCCTCAATGTTATCGATAGACAATGTAACAAGTTCTTCTCGTCTGCAAGCTCCATATATACCAGACAATAAAATTATTTTGTACAGTCGGTTCTTCCACAAGAAAAAATGTTAATTTGGTCGGCTGTTAATACCTTTGATTTCTCAGGTCTGTAGAACTCGGATTTTCTTTTCAAGAAGGTAAATACTTTTCCATACACATAAAAACTCCTATACTCTGTTTACTCCTATAATAAATGTCATGACACATTCAACGTCACTCTTACCTAGAAATGTCAATATTTTCATAGAACTTAAAACAGGTTTTCAGCATTGAAATTTTAGTCCACAAACTATTTAGGGCAAGCTTTTTCACAATCCTGACAAATAGCACCGTATAACGTCTTCGTTGACAGCTTCAATTTTCTTGCCATTTCTGCAGTTGGTAAACTCTTCAGATTCATGTGATTCTTTTTTGTTTTCGAAGGCATTAAATCTCGAATGCTGTAGCCACTTCATCGAGAATTTCTTGATAAATTTCAAAAGAAACGCTTTCACGACTTTCACCTGCCATGTTTTTTATTTACTTTTGGCTTTGTAAACAAACGTTGCTACACAACAAAANNCAAAATAGAATATTTATTTAATCACTTAGTATCGCGAATACTATAAAACAACATACGGCCGATAAAAGCACATATAACTGCCTAACCAGAGATAACATATGTGTTACATTCCAGTTAAGAGTTATTGTTCTTTCAGCAGACGCAATATACAGACAGACAAGTAAAAATTTACAATATCTGAGTTTTTGCCTTGTGAGGCGCTTGTCTACTTCGTTATAATGAACAGAAGAAGTCTCTGGTGTTGGAAATTATTTTATTACATACCAAATTATCCCTAATAATGCAACAGAGATAAATGAGCGGATAATGCAGAAACGTAATTGCCATTAATTTCTAAGGAATGTTAAAATGTTATACTTCTTGTGAGGAAATGTATTAAACTCACTACAATTATTTTGAGTACCTTCTGCAAGTAATTTTATAATGATTTATATTTAACTTCACTTTAAATTACTCATTATATCCATTTACAAAGTTTCTAAACATAGGGCAGTAAAATACCTGCACATCCGTTTAATGTTTCGAAGTTAATTATTATGCAGTAGTTTTTGAGTGAAGTGTAGTTCATGTGAAAGTTAGAAATGGGATGATTTATTTTGGAGTGTGTGGTATTAGAGTGATTATGAAGGTAGTGTATTCTGTCGGAGGGATTTTATGGGTGAAGTGATTCTCAACCAGCGTGAATTTTATTGGTGTAAATTTGACCAAAACACTGGCGGATCTAGACCTACTTAAATATGCAATTAAAGAAGAAGAAAGAAAAATACGGTGAATACAAAATACGTTTGTTTGTACCATACATCAATTTGTTAAAATTTGCATTTCTAGATCAAATATAGAGTGTAATCTGTCAACAAATAATACAGAGTAATCATGAATGATAAAATGATAACATGACAAAATAATAAAATAATAAGAAGCTTCTGCTTCCAAGTGATTGATGTGTCTGCATTAAAATTTTTTCTCTTGTAATGGTAACAATTCAATTTGATAAATAACAGTGGAGGTGTCAAAAATTTAATTTCAACGTTTTAGTAATACTCAATTTTCGTGTACATTGTGGATATTTGCCAAGGAAGACGTATGTATGTTAAATTATACCCACTGGTGTCTTACTCATTAGTGAGACAGTTTTGTTTGCGACCCGATGTATGAAAGAGTTACCGATTTTTGAAAAGGTTTATTGATAATTGTCAAAATGAAAAATAAAATGTAAACTACTGTCTAAACTACAACTATAATTATATATGTGGCACGTTTAATCATTAATGATCATTCTTTACTTTTCTACTTGATGCCGCCTTTTAACTTATCTATCACTATTAATACTTGTTAACTTTTAGAGCAATCTTTGTTGAATAATTTGATGGACAATACTTTTACTCGTGAGACTATTTCTTTAAAAATGTAAATTCTGCCCGATTATATATTTTACAAAAATTATTAAAATTTTAACCTTATTTCAACTACAGATAAGTTTATCAGAATGTGTACATGTGTACATTTCTTTAATTAAAGCTTACATAGTTCAACGTTGTCACAGATTTCTTGTTGATCTTAAATTTGTAAGGTTGCCGACTTAATTTTATAGCTCTGATAATTTTCATTGTTACAGACTGGCAAGCTCAACTAAATCAAATCAGTTTTTCAGTAGTTCGACATTTTGACATCGAAGAGGTCTTGACATCGGTAGCAACTAAATATTTATAACTGTTGTATTTACAACTTCACAACATAAATTTACATTAAATTCTATAATTTAACGAATTCAACTTGTGAAACATTTAATAACAGTC
>QDEB01006123.1:4408-29624 GCA_004193795.1 Asbolus verrucosus | reverse complement strand
CTGGCAAAAAACATCGTCGCATCAAGCGGTAACCAGAAGTATTTTATTTCTGACCTCACCTTACAACTGTTACTGTTAAATTATGGTTTAACATCACGTGTAAACCAGATAAGTGACGTCAGAATTCTGTTAATTAAAATTATCTAACTGAATAAGGATAAAAACTTTTTGAAATCAATAAATTATGTTCTGATAATTAATTGTCAAAGTCGACTGGAATTTCCAGAGGTTTGCTCTTAACTAATTCTACTCTGTTGTATTAAAATCTGTCTATTTTTAACGTAATCAAATATTCAACTATTGAAAAACACAATAGCTAAATTTCATTTTCTTTTATGAAAATGTTGTAAACGCATGAAGAATAATGTATAACTCTCACAGAACAGACGTAATGTGAAATATTTTAAACTAATCTGCGCCAGCTTTTCATCAACACATTTCCAGACCTATTTTGCATATTTATTTAAATACCCCAGCATCTGACAGTCTTTCCTTTTCAACTAAACTTTCATTAATTATGTAAGAAAATTATTAAACTTAAAAACGATGCTGTATCTTGATATTCATAAAACCATTTAAATGAAAATTTTACATAATTCGCCAAGGCAAATTTTAGATTTTCCAGATGTAAATTTCAGCTATTTCATGTGACATGTTTCGTTTATATAATGCTTTTAATAATATGGCTATTATCTAAGTCATTACCAGTAAACATCGTGACTCGCATTTACAGTCTCATTTTAAATTGCTCTCGCCAAGCGCAGAAACCAAAAAAACTGAATAATNNNAAGTGTGCCACAGTGGGTGGTTCTAAAGATTTCTGATTGTATATTATTAAAATAACGACCCAACTCACACAAACCACGACAACTAAATATAATTCTAATAACTACGGCTTTCTCGTTTTGTGGCAAATGAAGAAGAAAAAACCAAAACACAAGTGTGTTGACCTCAAACGTAAACAGTCTTTTCTCTTGACCCTCGTCTGATGGAACTCGTTACCGTCCATTGTCAGGAATACATTTTCGCAGTGTGTATTACGAAAACGAGATTGCGTCGAATTGCACGAAAATAAATTAATTCCAGTTGTAAAGAAAGTGAAATATTGTATAATTACATAATTTTTTATTTTAATAATTCCATCCAGACCCCACCGAATCGAAAAATTTCTGCTACAGAACATGTGACTGCAACTGGTGCGTAATAGCACTGCACAAGTGAAGGGAATACCGGAATTTGCAGAACGTCAAGTTCTCTTTATGATCTATTTTACGCTAATTTGCGGCTTTACGGTACTTTTGATGTAACGCAACGTCATATCGGCCTTAAAATGCTGCCCTGAGAAACCTCATGTTTGCGAAATTTGATCATTCCAGGATCAATACTCAGTCTCATTTTTTTTTTTTTCGAAAAAAATTCAATTTTTAGTCGCAAATGCCAATGGGGGCAATAATTGTCACGATTTTGAATTAACCGTCCTGACCTTTAATGGAGAATGAAGGGACTATGAACCTTAATGCGGAGGCAATGCTTGCTCTGATAAATCCAGGAACTCTAGCTGAAACAATTGGGTGTACATTAAGTAATTAAGAATACGGAAACACGCTTTATATAACGCCTTGGTTAATGATTCCTAAATAAATTTACAAAATAGAAAAGGGATGCATTCTCTAACTGTTCTCGAATGACAAAAAAACACATACAAGGAGACTTAGTTTTAGCGGTTTGGCATTTGGTATCATGTTATAACAAGGTGACAGCTTCTGTCTGTTCTATCGAACTAACTAAAAAATGCCCATCGTCCCCCCCTCAGCGCCGCTGCTGTAATAACACAGAATTATTAAAACGTTCACCCGCCCATCTTCGACTGCATTTCTCACGTAATTGCAGGTGTACCCCGTAACAAAAGACGGTTGCTGGGGTGGCTAAGCCCCTCTAGGCCCGCGCCCCACATGTCACACGGAGCCTATAAGAAGGCGAACGCCGGCCTCTCGAAGACTTTCTTCAGCAGATACCCGAGTGCAACACTACCTAGTGACAGTGATGTGATTGTTCCACCATAAATAAGTGATCTAAACTAGGTGTACGATTTTTATGGGATTATTTCAAAATGGTAAGCTGCTTCGGTACGACGTAATTACAGCTCGCGCAAGAATGTTAATTTTTTTGAGTGCTTTGCCGCAATCTCGCCTTCTTCAGCATGTGTTGCACCATCAAATCGAAACGCTATTAACACTGAGAGGCAAATTCTTATGGCCAAAAAACAATTGTGCTGACACACTTACATGCATTATTCGCTCCTATACTGCGTGTTTGATTTTTTCGAGACCGATTCTTGCGGCTAATTCTGCAGCCTGCTCCAGTTCTTAACGCGTCAAAAGCCTCGGAAAAAAGAACATTTGAATGTGCGATTTATCAACAGTTTAGAAGGCACTGTGCAGTAGAATGTATTGGAATTGATAGCAACTCGTTAGAAAGTTAATTATTTGCATCGATTATAAAAGTTTTGTTCAATTAATGGCTGCATATCGGCTGATACAGTGCGGGATAATGGAGCGTTAAATTTCTCGTATTTCCACATTTACATAATCAAACTTTTCCAATTGATCCAAAATAATTGTGGTGTACAAGCTGGAAACTGCCGCTGGTCAGACTACAGAACTGTCGCATTTTTCACTTAATTATTTAATTATACTTAATTGCTACAGTGCGTTCTAAAAATGTCGACATCTAGTGATTTAAAGGTTAAAATAACAATAGGTGCTCGTTGTCACACGCTTTACCACAACATAATCGGAAATAAACAAATTTTTTATGAGATAATCACAAAGTGTGTAAAGGAATCATTTTCAAGTATCCTTCGGATTGTTTATGGTTAGCATTTTTTGTTATAGCAAACATGGAAAATTATACAAATGAGTCAACGTTTTCAAATTTTTTTTTATCTCTGTACAGCGTGATTATTTATACAGGCATCCTTTTGTTTGGGAATGTAGTATTATATTCTAATAACACTCCTACAGACACTATTCCATTAATTATGCTGGGCTTGGAGTATCTTGTTGTAAATAATTTAACTCTCAAGGAGAATGACCGACAAAATTTAATTGACCCAATAATACAATTTAATCAAATAAGAAATAACTGCCAGTATTTAAATAATGAATGAGCTTAACTTAAGCGAGTGAGTGAGCCACGTGAGTCTAATGATTTCTGAAACGATGTTTATCTTCGCAAGTCGAATTTACATTACACAATTGTGTGTAACATATTATTAAGTTTTTATTGTTATCATTATGACGTAACTGACTAATTTTGAGCACGTGAAGAAGCATCCACAGATCTGTGGATAAAAATAACTTCACTCTACATTTTTAAGAAATAGCTATGCAAATTTTCCGAAATGTCAGTTCAAGTTCAAGAATTATATTTGGCAAAGATGCAACCGATTGCTCTAATCTTTGGCTATTAATCCGCTAAACCCACAATTCACAACAAGAGAGTTATGAATTTTTTTTTCAAAAGATGTTCATGACAAAAACAAAATGAAAAGCAAAGTGCAATTTGCACACGAACATTACTTTCGATTTAAAATGAGATATGCGAAATGACTATGTTTATATTCATTTTTAATACATTTCAAGCACGTACAAACGTGGTTTCTCTTGAAAAATTATAAACGTATTAAATACCGAACAAGGAGAAAATAATTACCTTTTTTGTTAAACCATCTTAACAATAACTGTAAGTGACCGGAAAATGATAAAAATAATTACAAAACAAAACTGCATACAACGAAATATGAAATAATAAGAAATCCAAAAACTTTTTTACGCTTCAGATGCAACTAAACATGTCTTTAATATTACTGTTATCACATCCAGGTCATCTCTGTTTATGCCGGAAAGAAATTAACTCCACTTTCCGCAAAGATGGTATCGCTAATGTCTTTAGTTCTTCTTAAAAGACATTCATTAAAGGAAGGTGTCTTAAATTATATGACACTTCCATGTGTAAAAAATTATTTCCTTAATTACAACTTATTTTTTTTTAGAACTGCTAAAAAGATGAAAGGCTGTCGACTGAGATTCTAATTTGCCAACCCTTCATTTCAACTTTTTAAACGTTCAGTTTTGTAGTCTTTTTTCAGGTGATTCATTTGTTTATGTTTGCTTGTTTTCTTTGTTAATTTTTTCTCAAACAAATCTCCGAAAGCATTCATGATACAGTCACGGTCAAATTGCCCTGATCACAATCTTAATTTACAATCGGGGCAAAAACGAAATGTGTAATGATGCGATTAGGTATAGTCTTGGCCATAAGAATGCACGTTACGCAACAGTTGCATTACGAACTTTTTCACTTCGTGACTAATATCGTCGATTCTATCGGTGTCATGTTATTGTGACCCTTGTAATGTTTAGAAATGTTCTTTATCGATTTTTCACCTCCAAGATGCTACATCCGCTTCGAGTTCGACTCGGTTGATCAGAATTGCTTCATTAACCATTTGTTTTTAGTTTTGTAATTTAATTTGAGGAGGAAGTTGCGAAATGGAATCAATCCGATTTCAGTTTGCCATAACAACGCAGTTTTTTCCTATCGGGTTTCATATGGCAAGTTCATTGCTGTCGAAACGTTACAACAAAACCAATTAGTTCTTCCTTAATAACGAAAGTTGTTATTTAATTAGTTCGTGCTTTTGATGAAACAGATACTTGATTGGGAGATTAAAAGCGAGATTAAGAAATACACAATTTCGTCTCTGCTTCACATTACTCGCCAGGTTTTCACAAAGAGAAACACTGAAGCTTTCTTAACAGGCGCTTTTAACGAGGTGCATTGTAAAAAACGACCCTAACATTATGTATGTTCTTCACCTTTGTCTCTGTTGTCAAATGCTAATGCAATCTAATCAGTCATACGCTTAACAATATGTAATAACGATCCTTACTTCACATGAATAATGGGAGCGGCGTTCCTCTCCTTTCTACCTTTCATCCACAGTAATGAACCAAGCTCACTTTAATTCAGGGACTTTTAGAGAATGAGAAACTGGAACCCAATTCTGACCTTACTTTTTGTACAAAAGCGCTGACTTCTGAATTTCGAAATTTAAATTTAAAAATTGCATTAAACTTTCACTGCAGTATTGAAATAAGCTTTTTCATTAATAAGGACGCTGACTCACAGTATGCATGACGCTATTTATAATAATTAGAAATAAAGACTTGATTAGGAAGTTTTGTTACGCTACGCTACTACAAAACAGACTGTCATTTGTATTCATTCTCTCAAGCTAAATGGGGTTTTTGTTGATAAATAACGTAACGTAATAATGCTAGCAGATTGCCGAAACTAATGGCGTTTTCGTGACCACAATATTGATCCTTTCCAAATTTCTTTATTACAAATTTGTCGTGATCCCTTAATATTTGCAGCGCGATCATATTTCGAAAATTCTTCATTTTATTAAAAAAGTCTGATATCGATCAGAGCTGCTATTAAACTTTACAAAACATCAAATTCTATGAACAATTAAAGTCAATAACTTCTCTATGTTATCAGCTATTCATAAATTTTCTTGTCCAACAAAGTCAAAAAAATTCCTAAAATGAAAATAAACATCAAAGTCAAATTACAAACGGTTGAAGCAATCCTGGACAACGTAATAAAATGTATTAATTAAATATTTTCTTTTGCGATCGATCAGATTAATGTACGTTTTATTTGAAATGATAAAATTGATACCAAGAGTACCAAAAAGTCTCCAATGTGACTTTTGAGCAAATAATGACAAAATATATACTTTTCCAATTATTTCAAAAATTTTGACATTTGACTTTTTACCGATTTTTTAAAATTTGTATAAAACTTGGAAAGAAGACTCGCTAAATCCAAAACTGAAGAAGCTTTATTCATGCAAAAACAAAGTCTGTTGACCTTGACCTAAGGCATTATCTACATCTGACCTACTATGACGTCACTTCATGAAACTTTTTTTGTTGAAACAAGCAACTGAATTTTCTAATCACGAGCTTAGAGTTCTATTCGTCACAGTTATTTGTTAAATAAAATAGACATGAAGATGTACCTTTTTCCGAAAATTTTCGCAAGTTGCCGCTGCATAAATTCTTTTATTTAAAAAAAACAAAAATTAATAAAGCATTTTGAGAAAGTCGGGAATAATTGAAGCTGTTACAGTCGAATTGTGAGAAGGAAACAATTATTATAACTGGCCCGACTCGATTTTTTACACCCAGCAACTGCACTGTTCTCGCAATTACACAATTCTTGACCAAGTTAGTGTTTGAAAGTATTCGAATTGTTACAAGCAGACACCGAAGTTGCTGTTCTCGCTGATAATTTCTCTAAGCGCACTCCAAACCGATACATTTTGTAAAAGGAGTCCGTGCTCTGTTGCATCACAAAATTGCCACAACTACACTCTGAATAATACACTGAAACAAATTTTCTATGCATTTATTACTAATTGGTGAAAGTGTATTTTTACCTGATTAGATAATGAAAAACTTTTTTAAAAAATCGCGATAGCTCGAGCCGCGTTAGAAATTTAAATTCGAATACATTAATCGCGATGGTTTTAAAAATGTCGCCATTAATAATAATTATAGCATCTGGACACTCGAGAGAAACTCGAAGTTTATATAAAGTTGTATTTTAAAGTCTTCGAAGCGTATGACACAGTGGCCTATTAGCTCGCTGCAGGATGCTCAAAAAGCACGAATATCCTGCATTCCAGTTGTTGCATGATGATGCACTCACATCAGTTTTTAATAACACGCCAGGCTCATTCACAACTGTGGTCCTCTTCATCAGGAATTTTATCGAAGAAAGTTTATTAATGAGCAACTTAAGTAAACATCGACGAATTCCGTTTCTACAACTGCAAATACAAAACAGAGCGTGGAAAGCAACTGAGTCACAAAAAAGACAAGGAGAAGAAGAGAAAATGGAGAAACCAGGTGTTAGGTACGTACTTAACACGGAACAGGACGGACTGCTTATAAGGTTAATTTCAAAACTTGTTAGTCCACTTGTTTTTTTCTAATTCGAGTGAAACTGCAAAGAAAACGTGAATTGGCCTTAAAATTCGCTTGAAGGACAACCCTAACGATTTAATTAGAGCGGTCTCGATCACAGTTTCAGGATATTATGAGTCACCTTAAATGTTAGCAATCCGCATTGAAAATGAGTCCTTTTGTTAATATCAAAATTAATGGTTCTTGTCAAAAAACAAGCCACTTAATTAACGGTAGCAACCAAAAACACGTACCTCAAACGCTGTGAAATATCGAGTGAAAGTTGAACCATTATATTAAAAAGGCTGCAGTTATTCCAAAACGACAAAACAAAGCGATCTCTTTCAAATTATTATATCCCAAAAACTTAGTGAAACGGAGAAGAAATCGAGCTTTTTTCCATTATTGTGTAAGGCGGTGGTTGTTTTCACAACATACGTCAACCTTGGTTTATTTTTTTCACGGAACATCTGAGACGTTAATGTGGCCATGACATTGCAATGGTCAAGGGAATTTTTACGTTACGAAACGGTTGGTTACTCACTTAGGTGTAACATAGAAAAAATATGTGACTCGTTTTTGATTGGTACTTAACGCAGAATCAATAATAGTGAGAACTAAACCGTGACATCAATACAATTTAAGACTCTTATTTTGCTTACAATGTAAACATGAAACTAATGAGCCGAAAAATTGCGACAGCTTTTTGAACCGTTTTTAGGCAATGAGTAACCATACTCGATTCATTTTCCGTTTGAGGCTATGACACTTGCTTTAGTGGGCGGGGTTTACCGGTTTGACAGATACATAGTTGTCGAAAAATACTGGAGATTTATCGCAGATATTATTAAAGCAATAAATCGAAACGTAGCGGTAAAATTCTAAAAACCATTCTCGTAGTGAAAGTATAAATGATTGATTAATAATAATACGTGATTTTGTAAATTGATTTTTTCCTTATATCTGTGGCTAACGTCAAAATTTGCACATTTGTTGGGTAAAAGGCAATAAATTAATGTGTGCACATAAAACATCTTCCGAATTCCCTACGTGATTTACTGTACTTCCTGCTCGATTACGCAATAAAATAAAATTTTGTAAAATAGATCGATCATCATAACCCACTCTCACCTCCGTAGGGACATTTTGACATTAAAAACAAATACATTTTAACTTTCAGTTGAATGTTTTATAACCAAGTGTCTCTCACCTTCTTCCGATGATTTGTGCCATGATTCGAGCGCGTTTCTTCGAAATTAAATGTTTTCATCGAACTGAAAGTTTCATATTTCATTATATTTATGTCGCACGCAACTTTCATTCGTTCCATTTGAAATGCTCGAAATTACAATAATTATCTGGTTTAATAAAGAAATATGTGTAGCACACATCACAAATGTCATAATTATGGACAAGGTATCGCTGACGCATTAACCCAAAATTATGATGCAATAGAGCGAATGAATGGCTCATTTTTTCGGTGTTAATGAACAAATGCATGTGTCCAGAGGCACATCCTCCAGCTATATTATAAACAATTTACCTCTACAAACTTCCTGTAGACGTTTTAGAACAGGAATGTCCTTGAATTCAAAAATGTCCGCACACGATCTGTCCGAACCTTCACATTACCCCTCACTTGGATTAAAGTTCAATACGTCACAATAATTACATTTCTTGTGATCTTGCCACGAAAAAATACATGACAATATAATGCTATGGCGTGCTGTAAATTTCTAATTTTAACGATCTTTTTTATTGCAATCTTTATATGTGCATTAAGTTCTCGAACGGTTAATGAATAGGATAAGGAAATGTATTACAAATTTTTCCAGTTGAGAACAATGGACCATTAAATTGTTCACGTTCAGTCCACTTTTCTTTATTTCCGAGGCAAGAGTCCGAATACTTATTCTTGGAAAAAAGTAATAAATCATTTGAATATGATTAAAAATCTAACTTTTTGTTTTATTAATATTTGATAATGTTCATAGACTGCTCTAATCCTTTTTCTTTCAGTGACAACAATTCAGATGGAAGGCTTTAAATGCAAACGTATTTTAATTTTCGGATTGGCTGTCATATATGTATGTTCCCATTCAATATTTATATTTTACATAAATTGAAAAATAAAGTTCATTAAAACTCATTACTGATTATCAAACACAAAAACAAGTATAGTCCATGCATTTTTGGAATGTATAAGTCAACTTTCGGTGATTATGAACGCCCTCGGTGATAAATAAGCCATACTGTATTGCACTTGGTTATTTAAGGATTTTATCTGCCAGGATTATACAAAATAAATATCTTAGTGACCACCGACTGAGAAAGGTGGGTCGGTCATTATCACCAACAAGACGTATGTCATTTGAATGGACCATAAGTATGTTATTTATAATAAATGTTTTCTATATAATTGTTCCAGTTTTGCACTTATTAAATAAGATGTGATCAAAAAAGAAGAGCAAGAACATAACATACTTATTTTCAATAGATATTTCAAGAGCAATAAAGTAAATAAAGAAGAAAAAAAATTGACCATTCGGTCTTTTAAAGGCAATTCATTAAAATGAAAAATGACGTAAGTACATTTTTAATGATGTAAATGGCAATGTAAATGCTTGAATGCAGATATGTATTATTCAGTGACTAATGCATTTCTCAGTTATTGGTCAGTCAAGCAATAAGAAATTCGACATGCACTCAAATCTGGGCAACCTTTTTGTGATTTTTACAAATTTATACATACTAATGCTATGCATAAGGATACAGAAGAGGCAATAAATCAAAAAATCTATTTCTAAATCGTTTACTAATTTATAACTGAAACGCCGTTATATAAATTAAATTTTACCTAAAATAACATATTCTGTCCAGTAGCTACATCCTTTTCTTCTACAAATGTGCCAGAAAAAATATGAAAATCAAATTAATTTTTTTTTAATGTTATTCGGTAGTCAAATATTTTTTGAAAATTCCGTTACCATCGATATATAAATAACGTAAATGGGAAACGATTCCAAGTGATTGGATACACAGCCTTCAGGAACTACATTCTACTAAAAAAGTGTTTGAAACTGTATAATTTGCTTACCTACTTACACACTTATTTTAGAAAAAAGCGAGATCTCTGGTTGTTTTAAAATTATTTTAAAAAATCGATTTAGGTCTATTTAAATTCATTATTCTAGTGTATTGCATTATTTAAATGTTAAAAAAGTATATAAATAATTAATAAATATCCCATTAACATAATCAAGAAACATCGGAGAATTAAATTAAAAGTTTAAATAACAGT
Organism: Asbolus verrucosus; assembly: GCA_004193795.1. NCBI lineage: Eukaryota > Metazoa > Arthropoda > Insecta > Coleoptera > Tenebrionidae > Asbolus > Asbolus verrucosus. Next base: position 19,280 of record QDEB01006123.1, on the reverse strand, counting down.
AGCGCAAGTATGGAGTTTAATTATAAAATATAATTATTACATTGTTTATTATTACCGCTAGTAATGTTTCTGAATTTTGTATAACAAATAGGTTATGTGTTGCATATATAATGATATAATTATTACTCTCTTAATTACTTTTTTTCCGGGTTTCTTTATAAGTTTATAAATTTCTTTATAAGTATGCACTTACTGCAGAAATACAAGATAAAATAATCTTATTGTTATGAAATGAAAAAAGGCCATTTTTCGTGCTCAGTTTTCGAAACTTACTGTTCTATTTTCTTTTCCAGATTGTCCGGAAATTTCAATGGATCCTGGTAATAAGTTTACACCTGTTATCTACAATCAAAGCACAAAATGCTCGATCGTACGACACCAACGAGTGGATACCAATCGCACCCACTAATGAACCAGACAGCACGAAAAAAGCGGAAGGAAGGGTCTTAACTTTGGACACACCAAATCAAAATTTTTTCCCAGACAACGACTACACCAGAAAAAGGCCGCAGTCTCAACAATACCTTCGAGAAGCACCATACCAAAAAGGATCAAACAACGTTCGGCAGCCCAAAGTCGATCAACCTTATAAATTCGAACCAGTTCTGCCTCTTCAGTCGCCTCAGTTCATCCAACAGCCTCAGTTCATTCAGCCTCAAGTGCAGCAACCTCAGTATGTCCAGCCTGTTCAACAGCAAGTCCCATATGTGCAGCCACCAACGCAAGAACAAGTTTTGAGCCAACAGCTTCTCGCTCCTCCTAGGGGCAATTTTTATGATCCGAGTAAAGCGCAACGATTCGAAATACCGATCAACAACAGCTTTTATCAGTCGTTAAATCCTGGCTCTATAAATCAAGAGTTAGTTGGAGCGATTCAAAATAATCAAAATATCCATCACATCGCGTTGACCACAACCACAACGAAACCGAAAGAAGAAAAAGAAAGTGTGCAGCTTTTGTACGTCCCGCTTGAGAACCTCAAACCAAGCCTACCAGTCACCCCGCGAATTCAAACCGTTGCTACCAAACCAGCTGCAACTGCTGCGGAAGAGAAAAAGCTCCCTAACCTACAGAATCACAAACAATTCCAACTGGACAACATTGAGAATGATTTTGTCAAACAGGCTTTAGCAGCTCATAAACTGCAGCAACAATTGCTGTTAGGACAGCCGCTTTTGCTCCAAACAACAACGACAGCTCGACCCAAAAAGCGCAAACCTCATCAACCTCCCTTGGCTGTTTACATGGAAAAACAGGGATCTGCAGATGTTAAGGATGTTCTGGAAGTATTAAAACATGCCAAAAGTATTTCTGTTCAAGACAGTGTCGGACCGAACTCCCCACAAGTTTTTGTGGGACCTTCAAATTTAAAACAGGCAGAAGCTTATGTGAAATTTCCATTACCTTACCTCTCCAATGTACAAGGCAACAGGATTGAAAGAAAAGTGGAGCAATTACCCTTTTTTGTTGCACCTTTAAGTTACAAAACTCCTGAAGGTTATTCGAAAATACCACTTCCTTCCCCGCATGTAGGTTCAGTGGTAGTTTCAACTAAAGACGATTTGCATGAAAAACACCCCGAACCGACAAGACAACAACAGGCAACTCAAAACCAGATCGTTCAAGATTTTGATATTAAGCAACCTTTCCCTACATACAGGCAAGAGGTTAAACCAGATTCTTATTTGCTTGGCCAGAATAATTTACAACAAAATCGCAATGGACTATTAGGTTTAGAAAATGAATTTTTGGCTGGTTTGCGTCTGAACGGCGCTCAAAGCTACGAAACGACTTCACCCAAAGATTTTTTGGCTGATTATCAAGTAAACTCCAAAGGAAATATTGGGGAAGATTATGAACAAACTCCTTCGAAAGATTTTGTTCCAAATACCTCCCAAAATTACCAACAAACTCCTTCGAAAGGTTTTGTTCCAAATACCTCCCAAAATTACCAACAAAGTCCATCAAAAGATTTTGTTCCAAATATCTCCCAAAATTATCAGCAAACTCCATCAAAAGATTTTATTCCAAATATCTCCCAAAATTATCGACAAACGCCAGTAAAAGATTTTATTCCAAATTATCAACTAGATAGTGCTCCTCAATTTTATCAAACAACGCCCAGTTATCAAAGTGACGGAAAAACTAACATTCAGAACAATTATCAAATTCCTAACTATCAACCGAATCTGAAAGAGCCTCCACCGACTCAAAATACCAAAGACTTAATACGAAATTATGACATTCCTTCATTACCGGTCGAATCTAAGACAAGTTTTATCCCTAATTATCAGTTAGAAGCAAAACCACAAATCAATCAATTCTCGAGTTCTGTAGAACCAAGTTTCGTGACGCCAAAAACCCAGTCGAATCTTTTTGCATTCAGTGAAGAACCAATCAAGCAAACAACGACTGAAGCCGCACCACCGGTGCCTCAAAATCAGTTTAAACTGATCCAGAATACAGAATCACCATTTGTGGTTCCAGAATATAATTCTAGAAACAACAACCAACAAGATCCTTACCGTCAAGTTATCAATCAGTATGAAATTGAGCAAATCAATAATCAATTTGGTGAAGGTAAAGGTGAAAATTTAGCATCCATTCGAACTACAACACCAGCAAGAGTGTCAACTCAAAATTATGATTATACCATTCCCACAACAGTTCGCACCAGATCTAAATCACGCCATAGAGGAAGAACGTACACTACAACCACAACTTCAACGACTCCTAATACTTTTTCTGATGACAAATATACCGTTTTAGAGGAATTTTCGATACAGCCGAAAACCACAACAGTAAAGTATACAACAGAAGTTGAAACAATTCCTGCAAATGTATATAAACTTCAAAGCGACAAACTCGAACCCGTTTTCATCCAAAATCAAACTCCAGTTCAACAACAGGTTTTAAACCAACAAGCGTTGGAGCAGCAAGTCTTTCATGGCACCATCTCAACCAGACAAAATGCAGACGTTGAACGTCCAGTAGAACTCCAACAACCAGGTTTGGCTCCATTAGTCTATAATGGAGGCCAAAATCCTCAAGAACAAGAACCGTCGCCTCAGATTAATCCTTATCTTCCTGGTTTAATCAATAATCTTCAAGATCAATCGGTACGACCTTTATTAGTTCCAAACCTTTTAGTACCAACAACAGAAAAAATATCCACGACGTCATTACAACCAGCAACTGAAGAAATTCGTGAAATTATTACCTCGACCGAAGCTCCACGGATTGAAACTACCACACATCGAAGAAGTCGTGGTCGTATGAGAGCAAATAGCGTCAGACACAGTACTTCATCACCAAGACGTACGAGCAGAAGAAGACCCACTCATACAAGACCTACCACTGAACGACAAGTGGTGCGTACTACCACTGAAATAATTCCCACTTACGAACCGACAAAAAGAACAATCAATCATAGGCAAAGATTTAGAACAAGAGGGCGTCCACTTCCCAAAGATTTTCCAGCCACTGAACGTGTTGCACAAACCACCGAAAATGCTTTCAAACAACCACCTTTAGAGGGAGGTTTCCAAGCATCGTCAGGAGATCCTCTACCACAGTCCTATTACCAATTTGATCATATTATAGAGAACCAACAGGTGGTTACTATTAAACCTGATCAAATCAGTGAAGAAAAACCACTTAAAGAGTACCACCAAGTGTACGACTTGCCGCCACAAACTTCAACTGAGCAAGTACCAGAAACAACTAGCACCACTTCGAAACCTGTAGTTGATATTCAAATTACCCATCCATTACAAGAAGCAGCTCGAGAACCTGTAATTGCAGCAAAACCAAGGGAAGAAGCACAGTTTGTTAGTAGAATACAGAGCAACATTCAGTCTGGAGGCGTGATTCATAATAACAGAAATGATGATTCCACGACAAGAGCTTCAGTACGTCTCAGAGGAAGATCACGGAGTCGAGGACGATTTTCTTCGACGACCGTGAGACCTATAACTACCACCACTACTACCACAACCACAACGACACCAAAACCGCAAGAAGAAGAAGAAGAAGAAGAAGAAGACTTTTACGGATTCATCCGTTCACCCAATTTTAATAGACCATCGTCGCTTGTTTATACCACAACGCAACAACCAATCCAACTCTATTCTTCCTCTTACAAAGAATCTCCAAAGACTTTGATTCAGTTAGAAGACGAGGATGTGAGTCTCGATCAAAATCCAGATTATGAGTCAGTTCCTGTTCGTTTCGTCGGGGAAATCAGACCAAAATATACGACTACCCCGACTACCACCACCACCACCACAGAAAGTCAAGAATATTCGACGCAAGCGCCGAGATTTAGAACCAGGGCACGAATTCGTGTACCAAACAGAAAAACAACTGCACAACCGGCTTATAATGAAGTAAATTCGCAAAAATTAGACGATCAGGTTACTAGAAGAAGCAGCAATGTGATCAGATCTAGAAGTCGTGGTAAAAGTCATTTCAAGTTGCCGGAAAATTTAACCCCCAAACCTGACGACCACGATGTTGAAGGAGGAAATTATCCTTCAGCGTACACCAAAGGTAAAGAATTGACCACAGAAAAACCATCTGGTTTCCAGATTACGATTGATCCTTACGAAGAAGAAGCCGATGGTGATCAGGAGCCTCATTATTCTTTATACAGTCCTACAGTTTTGAAAAATACAGACACGGAATGGGTGGAAGCATCGATCTTACCTTCACCCAACGATTTACAGATCGACGACAAACAAATGTATGTAGACAGTTCCGAAGAACAAGCAACACTAAAGAGTGAAGAAGACGAAATTACGACAACTACCGCAAAAACTGGAGAAATAACAAAACGCAGAAAAGGTGGCAGAAAGAGAGGGGTTTGGAAACTGGTCAAACAAAGACCTGTCGATCCTTTCGAGACCGCCGAATCCCAAAATTATTACTCAATTTTAAACAACTTTGACGAAATCGGCAAAGAAAAGCCATCAACTACTACAACCACGACAACAACTGAAGGCAGCATTCTTGATGCTATATACAACATTTTTGGTTTGGCCAGTAAAGGTAGTGCATATGAACACCCGTCTCAAGTGAATAAAACGACCATATTGCCACGACATGAAGAAATCACAACGACAACAGTGCCACCAACATTCCCAGAAGAATATACGGAAGAAACGATTACGCAAGAAATTCAGCAAGATGATGAAAATCAAGAGGAAAGCACAATTACTCCCCAAACAACAACTACTACAGAAAATTTTATTAAAAATTACGATGTAGAGCCATGGGACATGAAAGAGATAAAAACCTCAACTTCTACAGAAGTATCGCATGAAACAGAAATATGTTATAAGGGAAAATGTGTCAAGTCAAAAGAAGATGACACGAGTTCATAGTGATTACATTTGTTGTATATAATTTAATGTGTGATGCACGAATGGCTAATTATTGTGAGTGAGTGTTGTTGAAATATGATTAATTTTAATGAAATGAAAATTACTTGATGTAAGATGAATAATTGTATTGTATTTATTACTATTATTAATTTTTTTTTTGATAATGTACGTGGAAAACAATAAATGTATATACGTGTCCATCCCACTTTTATTTCTTCCCAACGTTAATTATAATTAACGTGTATTGTGTATACACAATATTAGCTTTTTTATTGTCCGCCGGTAAAATGAAAATCAAAAAGGATTAAGCATTTTAATGTTGTTACGCAATTTTGCTTAAAAGATATTAATTACAAGCCATTATAACTAATATTAATTCAAATTTTAATTTAAAAGGTAAACCTTATTTTTGAACCAATGTGACGACTATGGTAAAAGTTGTTTTTCAGTTGTCAAGGTTACGTAAACATAACCTTAAAAATATTTGTTCCGTACATGTTTCTCTCCACTTATCACAATTGATATTAAGTGTTTATTGATTTGAAAATTAGCTGATTCATTGGGTATTACATAAAGTCCATTAAAAGGCAACATTCTACTCAATTTCGATAAAAAAAAAAGTTAACTCAAAATGTCATCGCAAAAAGTCGCAGTGGTGAGTAGAAATCGCAAAAAAACTGGTTATTGTAAAATTATATACTGAATTTACGTGATTTTAGGTTACTGGTGGCAATAAAGGAATCGGTTATGCCATTGTGAAGGGCTTGTGTGAGAAATTCCAAGGAATTGTCTATCTGACATCTCGAGATGTTGACAGGGGAGAAACTGCCGTGTCTCAACTCAAAGAAGTCGGTTGTAACCCTGTATTTCACCAGCTCGACATCGATGACCAAAGCAGTATTGACAAATTCAAGGAGCATCTCGTTCAGAGCCATGGAGGTCTCGACCTCCTGGTGAACAATGCTGCCATAGCATTTAAAGTAATTTCAGTTGAATTATAAACTGTAATTTTAAATAATGAATTCCCGGTTTTAGAACGACGCCCCAGAACCATTTAGCGAACAAGCTGAAAAAACCACAGCTGTCAACTATTTCTCCACATTGAGAGTTTGTGAGGCTTTGTTCCCTATTTTGCGTAGCAACGCACGGGTGGTTAACCTTTCCAGTTCCGCCGGACACCTGTCGAGGATTCCCTCGGCGGACTTGAGGGCTAAATTGAACGATCCTGCTTTGACTGTTGCTCAGTTGAACAAACTTATGGAACAATTTGTGCAGTAAGTCCAACAAGACACATTGTGCTTAATTTTTACAAATTCATTTTAGGGACGCCAAAGATAATAAAAACCAGGAAGCAGGATGGGGGAATTCGGCATATGTTGTCTCCAAAGTGGGCGTGAGTGCTCTTACCAAAATCCAGCAAAGGGAATTTGATAACGAGTCGCCAAATAGGAATATCTGTGTTAATTCTGTCCATCCAGGATATGTCGACACTGACATGACCAGCCATAAAGGACCGTGGACTATTGAGCAAGGAGCTCGCGCGCCATTGTTTTTGGCTTTGGAAGCTGAGAATTTGAAAGGACAGTATGTATGGTCGGATGCTACAGTGGCCCAATGGGATGCTGATCATCCTCCAGCACCAGTGTAAAGAAAACGTTATAAATTTTTGTTTAGTATACACCATTCATGTTCCATGCTTGCTGTTATATTCAATAGTGTTAAATTTTAAAATGATAAATGCAAAATTTGATGTTAAAAATTTTATGGATTGGAAGGTCCGTTCATTGAATGTAAACTGAATGGCAACCAATTTTCTTCGTTTTTATAAATTTTTGAAGTGAAAGCTGTAGGAACATATTTTGGTTATACTGAAACAAATATTTTCTGAACTTGAAATATAAAATAAAATTCTTGCACAATTCTATGTTTAAAAAAACTATTGCTTTCAACGTGATATTTGGACTTTCTGAAGTCTAGAAAGTTCAGTTCTTAACTAACTTTAGCAACTTTAAAATTAAATGATTGTAAGAATATATAATAGTATATACAGGTGTTCCCGAAATTTGTAAAAAAAATATTGAAACTACGAATTCCCTGGTCGATTTTAAAGCTGAATGTTTATTTACGCAATAGTCAAATTCCGACTCATAACGGAAGTTGGACGTCGAAACATGTTTATTATTAAATTATTCAAAAACAGCTAAAAATAAAATTTTGTAATTTGGGTTATGTTATAATGGTCATTACAATGGTCTATATCAGTATATTACTTAGTTACAGCTCATTCTTAGTCACCTATATAACCCTATCCTTTTCTGTTTTTACATTTTACTACCACTCATTGGTGAAACCTATAATGGTTGTCAAAGCCCAATTGGCTAACTAAATTTTATCAAAATATTTCTAAATTAGTCGTTTTTGTGGAAAATTAAAAACACTGAACCCTTGTCACGAATGGACGTGGAGATTTTAAATCATTAAAGATATAATGGAGTGGGTAAAGTAAAAAATCCTAATTTTTCAGTGTTGATTTCGAACTCATGGAAGTTCACCACATTGTCAGGTTCAGCATGTTCCTTCCAAAAATCAGTGACAATAGTTGGTAGCTGTTTATTCCAAGCCTAAAAAATGATTTTTTAAAACGACCGATATAACCATTTTTTAACAAAATTTAGACAATTTTGGGACTGAGTACAGATTTAAGTAATTACTTACTTTAAGCGAATGTTCGATCCACGATATTTCTAATGCATTTCCATATTTATCAGCGTACCGCTTTGCCTTATTCAACAAATCGTTCGTTTTATTGTCATTGTATTTGACATAGCGGAAGTATGCTTTTAGATGGTAAAGCCTTGAAGAAGACTTTCATTTTGATTTTTTAAAACGTTACAGACAATACCTCGGAAGAATCATTTTAGAAAACTGAGCAGCTCTCTCGATCGCCGTAATCAAATATTTTATTTCATTTTCAGCCTTAATAACCGCCTCGATGTTACGTCTGTCCAGTTTAAACACTAAAAAAAGAATCATTCCTTCCAGCAGGTACAAAGCTGTGACTTTATTGGCTAACGAATCGTTCTCTGAAATCACCATAAAATCACTAGTTTTAAGGCACCAAAGAGAGGCAGCTTCCCATTTTTCGTTTCTGATACACCTTCGAAAACAAAAATTTCATTCGTTTGTAGCATGTAGAAAAAACCGCAATACCACAACCACATCACGGTGAAATATCGCTTTCTCGCGTCAGGATCTCTGATAGTTACCCAATTTTCGCCTTCGACTTGATAAAAATCTTCACACATGTGATAAGGGACTACAGTGTATCCGGTTTCCAAATGAAAAACTATGCACAGGGAAAAGTACCATACTTTCCCTTCAAAAACAAATTTTTATCGAATTATCGATGCGTAAGGGACGGATTTTACCCGAATTATCGGTATCTTCATCAGCAAAATAATCCAGTTCTTGCAAAATTGAAAGCGCCATACTCATGTGTTTGCCTATTAAGAGACTGTACATCAAGTGCGGTAGCAAAGGAAGAATTATCTTCACAGCCCGAATTGAGGAACATAGCCTCAGCACTATATAACCTATATGTATGGCTTTTTCCATGTTTGAGCGAAGTATTCTAAATGGGAGTTTCAAGACAGAATCAGAATAAAGATGCAGATTTTAGTCACCTCGAACAAAAAATAACCCCATACAGTTTTGCCACAGCTTTGAGATCTTCAGGTTCCATTCGAGCTTTCCTCAGATGCATCAGCCTCAGTGCGTGCACTTCCAGAGCAACGCACAAATTCCATCGTTGAAAATGCTGAGAGACATAGATCAAATTCGCGCAGGCTGTACACATCACCTGAAAATTGCTGAAAGACTCCACAGCTTTGCTGAAACTCCACGTCGCAGCTAGTTCAGCGTTTTTCCATTCGCCTTTGGTCTACGATAATTACAATTAAATAGCTCACCCGACCAAGTTTTCCCCCCAACCATGTACAAAGTGCAGAGGTGAGACAGACACTCCGAAAGATTGTTGGCGAAAACTGTTTCCCAATGATCCAGATGCTTGAGTAAAGACCGGGGGTACACGTACATGCCAAAAAATTGTTTCAGTTCGTGTGCACAAGTTTGCATTCTTTTACCCAGACCCCTTGGAAACCGTATGCCGTATTCGGCCAACGATTTGTGGAGGTTTTTCAAGGCTTCATTGAACTGGCCCAATTCCAGATGGGAATAGCCGATGAGAGTATAAATTTTGCCTCGTATCAGCGACAGCTTCCACATGTTCTCCGTTTTTTCTTTCGCTTTCTGTTTTAGAACATCTAAAGCTCCATCCAGGACTCTCAAGGCGAGCGGGATGTTGCATGAAATGATACAAATGTAAGAATAGGCAATCATGGCGTCAAGCTCCTTGTTCAAATCACCTGCTCCGATGCAGTGCTCGATCAGCTGCGCATAAGTGGTGTTCAGGATTAAACTGCACTGACAGTCGGTGAAATCTTCAGACGAGAAAGCTCTCGTCAAAGAGAAACTGTTTTTCAGTTTGTTGATTATCGAAATCCCCAAAACGCCACGGTAGATCTTTTCATCTAGGATTTTTTTTTTTAATTTCAGAACTGGTGATCCCGAATGGAAATACCTTTGCTGTCTCCATATATGCCGCTTGGGTTAGATAAAAGCGATTTTTCATCGAATTTACTTCTTCTCTGCGAAGAGCTTCCGATAGACTGCGTCCCAGCACTATGCTGAGAGGTGCGGCGACTAACACTTGCCGTTTCCCACGAACTTACATCACTTAACTGCCGTTTCTGTCTGTCTCTTGCATTTAAAAACTCCTTATCGTGCCTCTCCCCTAAAATCTGTTCGAAAAAACCGTTACCGCAAGCTTTACACCTTCGCGTTTCTCTTTCTAAATATCGGATAGCCCTCTGATGGAACTCTTTTTTCTGATTGTCGGTTAACAGGTTGTAGGTTATTTCACGGAACAACGTCGAGCGAAACTGCATGTAACCACAAGAAGCATATTTAGGAAGGTCAAGGCAACTTTCTACAAACAACCCTATAAGTTTCAAAACAAACAACGGAGAAGAAGTCACCGTGAATTTTAATGCCTCTGCACTCACACTTCAATCGAGAATCTTCAACAGGATTCACCAATCGCTCTTTAAACAGGTGCGCAGTGCCTTCCAAAAAGTCGCCTTTAGCACAACTCAAGACTCTGATTTCGAATAGCTTCTGAACAGCTACAAAAGCGTGTATTTTAAGAAGTCAAAAGTTGCAAGAAAGTTACCCAGAGCTAGCTGCCGCGGCGAAGACGCCGACATGACGTAGGAGAGCATGTCTCTGAGAAACTGGTTGCCTAAAATGGCACTACATTTAACAAGCAACTGCTCGTAAAAGTTGAGAGAGTCGAAAGTTTTCAGAATCATCGCGTCCATGGAAAGCTCCGCTTCTTCGTCTCCAACCCGAAAATTTGGAGAGATCACGCAAACTGGGACTTTTCCACCTATCGATATGGACTCCATCTGTTCTCTTATGGTGACATTCAAATAACTATCCTAAGAATAACAAAATTGTGATTTGTGAAAGAGAATTTCGATTGATTACTCGACAACTATCGATGTATCTTCTCCAGTAATCAGGATCTATTGTAGATTCCACCGATGGTCTCCTCTCTTCCATTATATGTTGCCACTTGACAGTCTCCTCTTTGGTCAGTCTCGCCATCATGTAAAGTGGGGGACAAACCAAACCCAGATCGTTAATCTCTTTAAGGTTGGCTTGTAGGACGTACAACATTTCATCTTGAATCATGCTTATCAAGAAGCTTTCGATCCAACCAGGATTGCCATTGCTTCTGGCTTGGATAGCCCTAGAAAAAACTATATAAGAAGTAATAGATCGATTGAAAATAATCACATTTCTAGCTCTGGAGATATGGCGTAGACGTCCAAAATTTGGCAAGCCAAAGCTCCAAGGTACGATCTTTCAATCGGTCGCAGATTTACAGTTTTCACACGAACGTCATTAAAAGCTTCTATGTTGCGATTCTTAGATTTGCCTCTAGTGGCAACGACGAAAAGGGTACTAACTTCGAATAAAGTGTCGAATAATTCCCAAGATTCGTCATCCATATAATCGCAATCGTCAATAGCGATCACCCACATCGTTATAAAACACTGCAAAATTTTAATTTAGACCATTTGTAACGTTTGGATATAATCGGATACAGCATAACATAACTGCTTGATCAGTTTTCTCAATGCGATCTGTCTTGCTCTTTCGCTGAGAGATAAATACAGTTCTGAATTCTTGAAATTCACACCAAACATGTTGTTTAGAAGACAGAGCAAATCTGGTACCTGCATTTTGCGCAACATCAGCAAGAGCTTCTCTTCTTTTTGTTTCGTCGTCGACTCGGCGGTCAGGTTTAGAGGTGTGTTAAAAATCAACCGCATGGTCTGGTATGGTATCTTCAAAAACCAACCCGTGGGAGAAAAGTTTTAGCAAAAGCTACAGAAACTACCTTGTGATCTGTTAAAGTCAAATTAAACCTGTTGACTGGTATCTCAGATGGAGTCGTGTAGATTAGTTCGTCTAAGAGTCGCGTTTTTCCTTGGCGAGCTTCACCTTGAATTAGCAACATTTTGTACTGTTGCTCCCTTGGTTGAGTCGCCGCCCAACACATCTCCAAAAGGCGCCTGTATAACTTCATACTTTCCTGCCTACCTAGAAGAGGACAAGCATTTATCCTATGGACGTCATCATGATCTCTACATCATAGAACAGATTAGTGAGTATTTCCACTTTTGCCGTAACCAATTTACACTTCGGCTTCGCTGAATTCGTAGATGGGGCCAGGATGGGAAATTCCCTTAAGCGGTTTGTGGGGCTGCAAAATAAAATTCCTTGCCTCCAGTTTGCTGTGGAGGAAGGTTTCTCTGTCGCACGTCACTTTGTTCTTGTACGCCACCATAAGTCGAGCTGCCTTGTTGACTATGAGGCTAATAACGGTGTACTCTCTGCGAAGAGTATGACCGAAAACCCCGCAGTAAGTCTTCCCTGTGGTGACCCCTATCGAAATGGAAATAACGTTAGGGAGGCTCCTAATCTCGTGATGACACTCTCGGGCGCATTTCAAAGCGACTTGGCATTCCAGCTCGTGTTTGAGCCCGCGCAGGCCGAAAATAACCACAAACATCAGATCTTTGTCGAAGAGGGAGACTTTGTTCACACAACCTTTCATCTTGTCGACCACACTGGAAATTATTGTGTTCCAGAAACGTCCTTGGTTAAAATGACGACAAACCTGCAGACGATTTTGTACGCTTGATCGGCCAGGATGACGGTTTCTTTGGTTTCGAGTTTGGTCGAGACCACGTTTATGACGCAAATTACAGCTTGTCTCATTTCTGTCAGGTATTCGAAGGGTTCGTCCATGTCTATGCTCTTCATCACGGGAGCAATGATGAATTTGCGCAGCTGCGCTTTGATCTTCAGGCGTGTTGCTGCATTTACTGCAGGTCTTACTGAAGTGAGGTATTTTATATAAATTCATAAAAATTGTAAGAAAGAGGAGCCAAAATTTGTAAAACAGATCGCCGTTTGACCAACATTATTATTTCTCATAACTAATGAAATAGTTGTTTAATGCGACTAATATTTTTTAATTACAGTTAAATTTTAAACTCAATTTCAGCTTCAGAATTACTGTCTATTCAGAACGTCTGTTTGGTCTCTTAAAGTTGACAACTTAACTTTATTTCCCCCGAATCCTTAGACAGACTGCATATTGACATTCAACAATTTTTAAATATTACAAGAGCTGTTCCAGAACTATTCTGTGAAAAAATGAATCGCACCAAACACCACCATCCTTGGTGGTTAAAATGTTGGTCAAAAAGGGATCGTTTCCCAAATTTCGCCTCAAATGCGTACGCGAAAACTCATCTATTCCCCCTTCCTGGGCCAAGGTGCTTATGGCGCTCCCTCCAGAGTCGCTTTCCTCGCTCAAATTGTCATCGGTATTCGCCGTCGCCGGTTTCTGCTGGCGCACATTCTTCTGAACGCTGCGCCAGTTGGGCCCGACGCCTATGATTTTGACGTGGATTCCATCGGGCATGTCTTGGAAAAGGTACTCGTTGGTGTTGACGTAGTGCCAAGCTGCGGGCGCCACCACGATGTCGCCGGCGCTGCTGATGCTCTCCGCGGTTTTGACGTCCCAGATGGGTTTTCCGACCACCACGTAGTGGGAATTGGTCTCGTCTCCGATCAAAGCAAACATCGCCACTCCGGCGGAAATCGCCAGTTTCACTGTTGGGGCGCGGTTAGAGGCCACAAAATGCCCGCTTAATTGCCTTAATTACCTTTAATCACGACACCTACATCCGTCAGGTATGACCCGTAATTTTTTTGGATGACCAGGGCGCAGTCCAGGCTCAGATGGACGGCATCGCGCATCGTCTCGCTTTCCGTCGATTTGAAGATGGCGAGGAAAGCGTCGCCGGAAAATTTCAAAACGTCGCCGTTATGAGAATACACCTCCTGCACCATCGAACCCAGGTACTTGTTCAGCACCTGCGTCATCCTCGATGGACCGGAAATTCCGGCCTTTGTGTATTTCTCGCACAGCTCGGTGAAACCTTCGGAAAAATTTTGCTCAAAATTTTACTTTGCCAAGTGGGCCATTACCGGAGACGTCCCCGAAGAGAAAGCAGGCGTCGTACCGTCTGTGGGAATAATCGTTCACGTTGTAAATTACTTCGTCGGGGACAAGAGATGCCATAACTCTCGTCTGGCGGTCGCTCATCGAAATGTCCATCGCGCTCTTGGATTTTCTTGAAGGGTCCAGCTGAATGAAGGAACGCCTCTGCTTCCACAGCTCCGAATCCGATTCTCTGTAGGCGCTGGTTCTCATGGCCCAGATATATTCCTCTTGCCCCATCTGATTCACTGCGATTTGCTTTTAAGGAATATTTCTGGATGATAATGCGAGAAACTTACTTCCTTCCATCATTTTGAATTGTAAAAAGATTAATAAATAGATAAAAACTGTGACAAAATGACAAAAGGCTTTCAGTAAAATTTAAAAAATGCCACTTGCTTGGTTTTAAATTGTTTCCTTGGAAACGTAAATATGCTTATTTCTGACTCATGTAGTAACCAAACCTGAAATTCCAAAAGTTGTGACATTTTATTACCTGTAAGGATTGGCGGTTATAAATTATTAGAAAAAGTTAAAATTGTCATATTATCCACTGTACTACAGGTTGTTACGAATGTTTGTAACATCGTAGTTAGCTGTGATTTATTATACATGTACAGATTTGCCGTCTCTCAGTGTCTGAATTTGTGCTAGGATATAAATTTGACATTTAGCACTTGTTACTTTGCACTTTTCATTGTTAATCATTTATTTATTATTTATTATCATTATTTACACTTTGCAGAATAATAAACAATGGAAACTGCAAGTAATAAGTGCGAGA
>QDEB01006098.1:0-16946 GCA_004193795.1 Asbolus verrucosus | reverse complement strand
CGCAGATCAGGCAGTTCTTTACGTATTGCGACATTTTAGGCCACGTGTACTGGCGGCTAGCGGATCTCAGTGTCTCTTCCTGCCCAGGGTGTCCAGCTTCCGGTGAGTCATGAAATTCGTGCAATACCCTCTCTCTGGCTGCCTCGGGGACCCAGAGGACAAGGTGCTGTCCGTTCCTGCGATAAAGGTGACCGTTGACTTTAGTGTAATGGTCAGCGAATGCTCGGTTGCCCCTTCGTTGTGGGCCGTCACGCCGTATCTGCTCGAGCTTTTGAAGGATTCCCGGAAAGTCGGGATCCGCCAGCTGCGCCGCTCTCACACTATCTGCCGGGGTTGGTACGTCGATAGCTTTAATCTGGACGGCTTCGTTCTTGGTTACTTGGTTTCCAGGAGCTAGTATCTGGTCTGCCTTCGACCTCGTCGGGCACAACGTCATTGTCGAGTTGGCGAGACAGCACGTCTGGTACTGAACTCCTGGAGCAGCAGAGGCCATCGAGTGAGTTTCACGTTAAAATCTTTCGCGGTGTTTAACCACAACAACAACTTGTTGTTGGTGCGTAAGACGAACGGCTTTTCTTCCACGTACGGCCTGTACCGCTTGATAGCCTAGACTATCGCCAAGCATTTCTGTTCGTTGATGTGGTAGCGTTGTTGAGTCGCGTTGAGGCGAACACTGGCGTAGAAAATTACTCGTCGAGCTCCCTTGTTCTCTTGGTAGAGTACCGCCGCTATACCAGTTCCGCTGGCATCGGTTTGCAGAACGAAGTCGAGATCGGGCCGTGGCCTGTCCAGCTTGAACGGCTTATCGAGTGTCTTCTTCAACTCGACGAAAGCTGCCTTAGCCTGATCATTTTGGGGCGTTCGGCAGTCTGGATCTGGTGGAGGTGACGTTCTTGTGGTCGGTTTCCATCCCGTCCTACCACGTGGCCCAGGTATGGCAGCTCACTCACACCAAATTGGCACTTGTGGGGAGCGCAGCGCAGTCCAAATTTCCTCAGACATTCGAAGACCTGGTGTAAGTGGTCGATATGCTCCCTGTGGGACCTGGAGAACACGATGATGTCGTCCAGGTATACGTGTACCATCTTATCCAACAGCCCGGCCAAGATACGTGTCATTAGCGTTTGGAACGTAGCTGGAGCGTTCTTCAGGCCGAACGGCATGGCGCGGTATTGATAAGTAGATCCATCAGGGGTGGCAAACGCGGTGAGGTGCTTTGATGCAGGGTCCATCGGAATCTGCCAGTAGCCAGACTTCAGGTCGACGCACGAGTAAATCGTTGCTGGACCAAAGTCTCTCAAAGCTTCGTGGATTCGGGGTAGTGCAGCTGCTTCGTCTTTAGTCAATTGGTTAAGGCGGGGATAGTCTGTGCAAAACCGCACTGTGCCGTCTTTTTTTTTTACCAACACTACCGGGGAACAATAGTCACTTTCAGAACGTTTTATGACCCCGTTAGCCAACATGTCATTAATGTTTTCCTGGAAACTATTTAAATAATCGGTATAAATTAAAATTAGCATATTATCAAATTTCATTGAGTTTTTAGGGATTGTTTTTGAATAATATCGGTCATATCTCTGGACAAACAAATCGTTTTTCATTTCTTTAGTCTTACAATAGGCAACTCTTCAAATTGCAATCATGACTATTTGGAAGTATGTAAACTGTAAAAGTTTCTGTTTTGATTCTTAAGAAAGACATTTTTAGTTTATTTCAGGAGCGACGCCAAATGGTCAAGTTTTTGCCAAATATTGAAACACATCGAGTCCTTCCGCCTTATATTCATTTGGTTCTGAAGTAGTAGTTCATTTCCATTCGGATGCTTTTGAAAATTATTCAGGCTTCCAAATTGTTTATTCAGTCATTGAAGGTGTTTCTGGATGTGGAGGAATCTACAGGAAGAAATATGGAATAATTAGTTCATCAAATTTTGTCAACGATCGATTTCCTAACGTCAGATGCGAATATAAAATATTAGTAGATAAAGAATTTGATAAAGTATTCGATTAAAATTTACATATTTTAAAATAAAAAAATCGACTGGTTGTCAAACAGATTATCTCTCCGTAAGTCTGTTTTTTGAATTTGATCATTTTCCAAATTTGTTTCTAATTTAGGTACATGCTGATCTGAACTTTAATATTTCATTATTTGGAAGATACTGTGGTGAAAAGGCACCGCATCCTTATCTATCTGAAAATAACGAACTTTGGATGGTATATAAAACAAGTATGCATAATAGAAAAGACGCATTTGCTTTAGAGCATGAAACAGGTGTGAATTTATTAAATGCAACTTTAATTTGTTTCAGTACTATTTTTATTTAAGTTTGTGGTGGAAAATACGCAACATCATCTGATATTTTTGAATCACCAGGATATGCAAATTTGGATAGGTCGCCATATTATTGTATTTACGAAATAGTACAACCTATTGATAATAAAATTAATCTGACAAAAGTAGATTATGATATTAGATATTCAAGGATAGGTTATTTTGGGTTCTTAGTAGTCAGGGACGGTGATAATGAAAATACAAAACTTCTTGGAAAATTTTACGATAATCGACCATCAGAACCAATTTTATCAACACACAATTATTTATGGATAAAATTTCAAAGTAATGGTATAGGTCTCAGTGGAAGAGGTTTTAAAGCTACTTATACCAGGCTAAAAATATGTAAAATCAGTTTTTTACCAAGATGTACCTTTTTTTTGTAATTTGTTATAGGCTGTGGTGGTATATTAAAAGAAAAAATAGGTAGAATTACTGCACCAGGTTATAAATGGATAATTTCTGCACCACTATCCAAAGTAATTCAAATTTCATGGTCAAGTTTTCATATAGACGATTCTGAACAATGTAAATCTCATTTTATACAGTTTGATAATAATACTAAATCTGATATGGGAGACTCAATGGGAAAATTTTGCGGCCATAAAAGTCCTCCAATGATGTCAAGTACCTCTAATATAGTAACTATTTTCTTTTAATCGGATGATAGATTACAAAATAGTGAATTTATTATTTTTTACAATTTTATAGCAGCTGAAGAGGGTAAAGTTTATGACCTATGATTCGGGGATAGAAACTAACTTTGTTTCAATACTAGTATGTGAAGGAAACTATTTTACAAGCACTGGAGTTATTGAAAGTCCATCTAGTATAAAACAACCGTCTATTACATGTTCTTGGAGCATTACAGCATCTATTGGTCATAAAATAATATTAAATGTAACATAATTCAATCTATATGACCTTTGTTTAGTTAGTTCAATGGAAATCTTGCAAGTTGCTATTGTTATTCTTTGATGTAATAGTTTTTTTACAGTAACCGGGGAAGTATATTATCGCCTTCGTTTGGCACATTTTGTGGAAAAATATTCCAATGATTATAATTTCTCAAAATCAAAAATTACTTTTACAATTCACAACGGCATCTCACATTAAAAGCGAGTTTAAAATCCGCTGGTATACCATAGCGAGTGGTTGTGGTGGAGTACTAGAAGCTCCATTTGGATTAATCATTTCCCCAGGTTATCCGGAAGCTTATTACAGAAATACAGAATGCATCTGGAGAATTTCCGTAAGTTCTAGTTCAAAAATTGCAGCGCATTTTTCCAGTCTGGATCTTGAGTGTACGTCGGATTATATTGAGGTATCATTTGATTATTTTTTGAAAGATATGAATATTTTTGAGATTTTATTAGGTCTATGATGGTCTTAATTTAAATTCAAAGTCTCTGGAAAAATTGTGCAATTTATCAAAATCTTTTTCTACATCTAGTTCATCTAATCACTTATTCGTGAAATTTGAATCTAGTACATGCACACAAGGAACAAAATTTAGTTTGGAATATTCAACAGTTTGCAACAATAATGTTAAGGGATTTAAAGGAGTTACAGAAAGTCCAAACTTTGCAGATGTTTATTTATCAGATTTTAACTGTTCTTGGAATATTAACGTGGAAATTGGGAATAAAATTCAACTCGCTTTTTCTTATTTTAATTCATACGACAAAATACAACTCACTGATAACGACAACGACTAATTATGTACTTCTAATTATGTAGAGGTACATATTATGAATTGTATTTTATTATTGTATGGACTGTTAGATTTTAGATTTTATATTTTATATTCAAGTGATTCTCAATTTGATGAATTGGTTAATTATGGGAGGTTCTGTAGACACATATATCCACCACAAGTAATTTCGTTAAATTCTTCTCACGTGGGAATAATTCTTTTTAATAAACCAGAGAGACATAAAATTCGGATACCTAAATTTTCTTTTCGACTGGAATGGCAGTTAGAAGGTTATCGATTTGATGTTATTCGTTAACTAATTTATAACCAAAAAACGATTCACAGGTTGTGGGGGCTTGTTAACTGAACCATCAGGAGTTCAAATTATCCCAAACCTAACACTCACATTACTGAATGTGTTTGGCAGATTCAAGTTTCTTTTGGAAAGAGGATATATATTATGTTTCAAGAGATTGATGTTGTAAAAAGTTTTTATTGGAAACGCAGTTGCATAACAGTTAAAAATACTGTTGACGACATACTTCCAATAACAGAACTTTGCCGTCATGACACACCAGTCAGAGTAACAAGTTCTGGGAATACTATGTATTTCAATCATTTCTATCAATTTCAATCATTTTCTGTAAATAGAGGTAAAGGATTTAATGCTACTTACGGAACTTTTGCACTAAGTGAGAGTATGTTTAAAAGTTGATCTATATTTATACGCAAAAAAAATTAAGATTGTGGAGGATTGTATGCAGCTATGAATGGATATATAATAACACCAAGTTATCCAGATAATCACACTTACAATGACTTATAACACTTACAATGACACTTGTGGTTATTCCATTCAAACTCATGAAGATTCTAATATCATGTTGCAATTCATGAATGTGTGATCTTAAATTGTTCTAACAACAACCAAACATACATAAAAGTTTTTGATGGTCCAATAGTGGCTTACCGGGTGTTAACGAGAATATATGATAACGATTAACTTCCAAGTAAAATTGTATCAACTTTCAACAACATGTATGTTGAAACTCTTCCTGTAAGTAACGTCTCTTCAAAGGGATTTTTAACACATTATTATAAAGTAGGAAATTAAATTCAATTAAATTTGTAATCTTTATAGTTTATTACAGGCGTGTGGTTCTCGTATTAAAACTACCTTAAACGTAAATATACATGTTAGAGCTTTAGAAATGTGCTCTTTAGACTTTAGAAACACGTTTCCTTAACAATATCATATTTAAGATACGAAATGTAATGATGTAGAACAATTATCCCAGAACAATTATCCCGTAAAAATCTATAATGGAGAGTCCTTAGAAGCGCCACTTTTGGGTAAATATGGGACAAATAAAATTCCACCAACATTAACCAGTTATGCGCATTGTACTGGAGTCAATAGCTGATTTCTTTGCAACCTATTCCGTTGAATGAATCAGGTATCTAATCAACTAGATTGCGTTGCAGGTATCTGATTCAAACCTTATTATTTAATAAATTTCAGAATGTGGTGGTACTTTAATCTCTATGGATGGATATTTTTCATCGCTAGGTTACCCTAAAGAATACCCAACAAATACCGAATGTGAGTGGACTATAACTGTATCACAAGGTATTTATATTTGATCTTATGACAGATATACTGAATTGAAGATATTTTAGGAAATCATGTATCTCTCAATTTCATTGATTTCGGGCTAGTGGAGTCCGATGATTTTAATATAGATTTTCTAGAAATTAGAAGGCATAATTCGTCAGGAAAAATATTGGGTGTGTTTTGTGGAAATAATCTTTCAACCAACATAACACACGAAGGAAGTTTGTGGATTTTGTTGAAAACAGGGTATGTAGTTAGTGGTGCAACAATTTCAACTAAAGGTTTTTATGTGGAATATGTATGGAATAAGTTGACTAAATGTATCAACAAATTGCTTTTTCAAAAAATATGATTATGTAAATCATCATAATGAACTCTCAGGATCACATGGATTTATTGCTTTGCTGCAGTATGGATTCGAATACATATTAGAAGAACATTTACATGGACTATCACTGTAGATTTTAGAAAAATTATTGAAATAAAATTTAATGATTTTCTTGTTTCAAGTCGGCATTCAGAAATTAAGGTTGATATTGATTTTAATGTTTTTCAAAGCATTTAATTACCGAATTCTTAGATATATAACGGTATTGATGAAACTGGAGTGCTTTTAGCAACAGTTGATTTTGCTTCAAGTTCTAAACTTTTTATATCAACTGGAAACATAGTTTGTGTAAGAGCTGATTTCGAAAATCGAAATGATTACAATATAAAATTTCTTTTGGAATGGTCACAAGTTGATGACAAAATTGCATTTGCTGAAACAAAAAGAAAAGAATGTGGCTTTAAACAGCCGATTGATATAGACGTTCTTAAAAGTTACACTAATATTACATCATCTGGTTACCCTGATGGTTATGCTGCATATTTGGAATGTGAATGGACATTTACCATAGTTCCGATGAATCATTTAAAAATATTTTTTTCTTATGTTGATTTATTGAATTATGGAGTCTACTGTTATGTAGCCTACATTGAATTGTTTAAAAAAAATCAAAATTCAGTAGAATGGCAACCGATCGATAAGATTTGTACAAATAATTTAACATATCACGTTTCTAATGTTCTCAAAATTGTTTTTAAGTCAAATTCTTATGGGAATGAAACTGGATTTTTAGCCACAGTTAAGGAATGTGGGTAATAAATTACACTCACCTTGTTATTAATTATTAAAGAAAAAAATGATTTAAATTCAGCG
The DNA here is from genome assembly GCA_004193795.1 of Asbolus verrucosus. Classification (NCBI taxonomy): domain Eukaryota; kingdom Metazoa; phylum Arthropoda; class Insecta; order Coleoptera; family Tenebrionidae; genus Asbolus; species Asbolus verrucosus. The sequence continues at coordinate 10,100 of QDEB01006098.1, read as the reverse complement.
TGTGGTGGTTCTTTGTTTAATGAATCTAGTTACATCGTCTACGACAACATTTCATACAATATTTCATCAAATTCTGAACAAATGGTAATTACGGTCTAAATGTTTTATTAATGCTTTACGTAACTTATTTTAGTGCCAATGGAATATGACAGTAAATCCGGGAAATACAATAGAAGTAAAATTTTTAACATTCAACATAAGCAATAGTTTTGAAAAGAAATGTACATTTTATATTATGGTAAGTATAATTAATTTGTTATTTGTAATATATTTTGGTGAAGTTAAGAAATGTGTTATTCCTCTATTCTCCTCTACTTGGTGGTGGTAAATATTGCGATACTCATCCTCCTATACTCCAAACAACTGGAAATCACTTATTTATTAAATATGTTGGACCATATGGTTTTGGGGTAAATGTAAAAGTTAAAACTGAATGATTAGTTTAATGGTAATATTTCGAATAGGATTTCAAGTTAAGTTATCGTGAAGTTTCTTATCCGTGTGGAGAAAAATTTTATCTCTTATAATACTGTGATTAAAACACTAAACTATTCTAATGTTCTACCACCACATATACAGTGTATCTGGATAATATACGCCCCTCGAGGTGAAACACTTCGAATATATTTCAGTGAATATTTCAATCTTAATCCAAGTAGAAAGTGTGATGTTAATAGTTATTGATGATAATAGTGGTTATAACAAATCTGTTTATAGTTGTTAGAAGGAATCAGTTGAAGTTCGAAATGGTGGAACGATTCTGTCACCTTTACTTGGAAAAGTCTGTGATAGAACACCAAATTCATTATTAACGGATGACCAGATAATATTTGTGAAATATTTCACTCAATTTAACGAACCTTCAAATGGATTCGAAGCTACGATATCTTTAGGTAAATGTGGAGGAACTATTAGGAACAGTAGTGGTGAAATAAAGTCGCCATTCTTCGAAATTTTTAAACTTTATTCGAAAAATATAAATTGCACTTGGCACATTATTGCTCCAAGTTATCATTCCTTGCAAATCAACTTTACAAAAATAGATCTAGAATCAAATAACACTAGTAGTGCACATGTTGATCATGTTACTATTTCGGAGGTCGAGAACAAAATAGGTTCAAATGGTCACCAGAATTGAGAAAATTAAATCAACTTTAATTTTAGTTCATATTCGTGGTCAATATTGCGGTAAATCGTCATCAAGAACCATCGAAACATTTTCTAATGAAGTTATCGTGCAATTTAAAACCGGTGATAAAAATTTGCAATTGAATGGATTTGCTTTGAAGTTTACTGCTAGTGCAGAAGGTAATTTCATGTTTGGCTAAGTAAAGCGTCAAATTAATTGAATTATTTTTAGCCTGTGGCAGATCCATTGAAGGATCGGACGGTATTATTCAATCACCAGGATATCCATCTATATGCAGAACAATGGGTATATGCAAATGGTTTATCGTGGTGCCTCGAGATCGAAGAGTTATTTTTACAAATTATAGATGCAGACTTAGAACAAAGACCTCAAACAAAGGAAGCTAGAATTCTACTCTTACACAATTATTGTGATTTTTCAGTCTCTTATAGCGGATGTAAACACCCCTGGACAAACATACCGATCGAGTGAAAATTATATGTTTATATATTATTCACCAGTTAGCAGAATTCCGCGTGGATTTAAAGCAATTTTTTCTTCAAATGAACCTTTTGATACTGAATTAAAATAATAAATTTAAGTGAATTTAAAGTGATAAGTGAATTTAATTATATGAAGTCTCAAACCGCAAAAAATTGTCTTGGTTACGTAATGCTCATTGTGGGTTTGTAGAGTTTTGTAATGAAAAGGCTTTCCTATTTAGATTTTTTTTAGAAAGCGAACAACATATTGTTGCTGAAGTGAGACTTCTAAAATAATAATAAGATCGCCGGTTCCCAAGCATACTTTAATTGTGAGTAATTTTTGCAGGTAAAGTAAGTCATTAATATGAATGATTTGGGCAGTGCAAAGTTCCAAAGTGGAGGTTAATTTTACTGCCTCATACACTGTATATCCTTGTGGAGGTGTGATTGATGATAACATAGGCTATATTAATAGTCCCATTTCTCCAGATAAGTCGACTGAATGTAGTTGGTTGCTGAAATTACCTGGAGAACAAATCATTAAATTAAGTTTCAAAAAGTTGAATTTAGGAAACGATTGTGAAAAAAGTTACATCGATATCTACAATGGCAACCTACCAACGAGTCCAAAAATCGAGAGATATTGCCGTGATCAAATTCCAAGCATAATTCAGTCCCAAATTAACTATTTGTGGATTGATTACAAATTTAACATGGATAGTAGTGGAAAGGGATTTAGTATTCAATATGAACCAGTCATACATGGATGTGGAGGAACTTTCCATGATCGTTCAAGGATAATTCAGACGCCATTCTACCCTAAACAATATCCAAATAACACTAAATGTTTATGAGAATGTTTAGTTTCAAGAGGTTTTCATGTTGTTTTAAGTTTTATTGCTAGAATTAACATCGAACAAAGCGACAAATACCAAAATGACTATTTTGAAATTTGGCATTGGAGAAACGACAATTGGATATCACTTAGAAAAAAATGTGGCCGTGAAATTGATGCAATTCACTCTACTAGTAATAAATTGAAACTTTTATTTAGAAGTAATGATAAAATTAGCGACCGAGGGTTTAAAGTGTGTTTGTTTTTAAATAGCTTTGAGGTTAGTATCATAATTTTTGAGTTTTTAGGCGAAATGGGAATGGGTTTGTGGTGAAGAATTTGTGGCAGATTGAACTGAAGTCCTTACCACCCCAAACTTTATAAACCCAACATATTTTGCGAATATATTTTATCTGGGGCTCATGGAAATTATATTAATACAGCATTTTATGATTTTGATTTACAAGAAGGTTAATTTACTTAAAGTAAACGAGCGAATCTACATGCAATATTTTAGATATACCTGACTGTAAATATGATAATGTTACTACTATCTATAACCTAATATGGAAACAAACTTTCTGTGGTTCAACATTTCCTCCAAATATACGGTTAAACAGAAAATTTAACATCATCTTCCAAACAGACAAACAGATTGAAAAACGAGGATTTAAATTCGCCTACAATAACAATGGTAATTTTGACCACATGTTTCATTTCGTTTTAAAACAAAGTATTTTAGTTTGCGGTAGCCTCATTGATTCACCTTCAACCATGAAACTACCTAATATAAAGAAAAATCAAAATCAAAATTTTTATATTGAAGATTTGATCTGCATTTGGAATATTACGGCCCCAGACAAAAAAGTTGTGATAGAATTTGAAATGTTTGATTTACCGTTTATTTCAAGCTGCTTTTTTAACCATCTAAGCATATACGAAGGTTTTGAACAAAATTCTTCCAATCTTTTGGCTAATTTATGTGGAAATCAAGTGCAAATGTTCCTGTCATCAAATTCCAAGGAAGTTCTCTTTTGGTAAAGTTGACAGGCCACTTTTCAAGATGTAGCTAACGGATTTCAAGCTAACGTATATTTCAAAGATGGTATAATTTATCTACAATATTTTGAGACTGTTTAAAACTTAGTTTTAGTCCCGTATTGGGTTGTGGGGGTACATTAAATTTAACAAAGATAGCGACTCTTAATGGTCCTAACTTGGCCGATATTTATTGTACATGGACTATAATGGCGCCTGTGGATGACATAATCAAAATACAATTTTCAAATTTACACTTACCATCCCCTTGTGATCCGACGGATCATAAATTAACTGATTGTAAATGTGGTTTTATTGAGGTTTACAATAAATATGTTAATTGTGCCCCTAGTATTCGATAAAATATGTTTCTAGATCAAGGACGGTGGTTCTTCTTTATCTGAAACCATAGAAAAATTGTGCAGTATTACCACTTCCAATTTTCAACGTGAGATAGTAACATTTGGAAAATTTTCTTTAATCAGATAATAACGCATTTATTGCAACTTTAACTCCATTATTATGTAATTAATAATATATTTTTAGATTTTAACTTAATTTTACAATTGACCAATGAAATTCAAGTACTAACCTCTCCAAATTATTCCAATCAATATCCGAATAATATTCGATGTGTGTGATTGTTAAAGACATCGGAGTATAAGAAAATGTCTGTTAAATTTATTGATTTTGGTTTATCTGAAGAAAACGGTCAACATTTCACAACAAATATTTGTGATGGCGACAAATTTCAGATTCTAGATGATCCGGTAAGTGGAATATTTCATAAAAATGTAACTATAACATTTTTGTTTACAGTATAACGAATTAATAAGTGGAAATTTTGGCCCTAGCAGTGTTGTTGTCGGAAATCGTAGATTAAAAGGAATGTTTACGGTAAATCTTATACACTTACCTGAAATTATGTTTAATCTGTTGACTTTTTCAGAATTATAATCCGATAACTGGTACTCATCAATTTTGTGGAAGATCTGATAAACCATTTGATTACCATTCTAGCGTAGACTCACTAACTTTGACCTTTTATAGTAGCAATGCTATACATCAACTGATCAAGAAAGAGGTTGCCGTGGTACTTTAAACAACTATAAAGGAGCATTTAGCAGCCTATTTTATCCGCAACCATATATAAGTTCAGTACGCTGCAAGTGGAATATAAGAGTACCAATAGGCATGAGAACTGGAATTAAATTCTACTGTAAATGATGTCAGTTATTATGAAACGTATCAGGAAAATTTTATTTTGCAGTCTTCGATATCCAAGGAAATTGTACCAATAATTACGTGAAAGTGCTGATGTATGATCAGAGTGTTTCAACAGATCACACATTTTGTTCCTAAGTATTATTTCGTCGAATTTTGCCATAGATCTAAAATTGTTAATTTTTAGGACGTTCCTTCGATACTTTACTCAAATTCGCATTTAACAGTGGAGTATCAATCTTCTCAGAACACTGGACGAGGCTGGTTTGCTCTTTTCGAAGCTGTGATGGATTCTAGCATACCTTCATAATTTATATTTGTGGGTAAATAAAAAAAAGTATGAATTTTGGTATATATTGACTACATTTTTTTAACACAGGTTTCAATAATACAAGAGCGGTAACTGGAAGCACATAGCATGCTGACCGGACATCACACATAACTAGACCAGTTATTGTCCCATTGCATCGACTAGATGTAGCAGCAAAAGCCAAGGAACACATAAGTGAACAATTTCGCCTAATTTAAATAATTCCATAAAAAATTAGAATGGTTCTATCAAAATAGTGTTTTGTCCAAACAAACATGCATTTGTCAAAGCTCACATGAAAGCACCCATAATGTATAAATATATATTTATTGTCTAAAATATTGTCAGGATATGTAATATCACTTAATTTTTATGATTCTCCTTTTTAGAGATATGTTTAAAACTATGTAAAATTTCATGTGAGCCTACATATATTTTTTATTTTTGTCATTAATCACACAAAAATTTTGGATGTTTAATATTGTATGCAGAAATGTTATGTATGTAGTGTTGCGTTATTTTCGTACTATGAGTAGTTTTATGTATGTATCAGAAAGGAAATATACTTTATTTTCTAATTTGATTCTTATTTCCTAATATCACCAGTAATACGAAGTATGCTGTTTTAAAATTTTATTTTCGCAGACAATATTAGATTATATAGGTGAACTATCTAATCTCAGTGACTTATTTTTTTAGCGACTAATGACTTTTGCAATATTTTCTATATGAAAAACACAATTTAGAAACATGTACAACGTATTTCATAGTGATTGCCCACACGTCGCAATTTTAGTTAAAACACAGGGACTTTGGAATTTAACTACCGCTAGCGGCGAGGACAAGCTAATAACAAGGAGTTCCACTTGTTACTTAAGGAGAGTTGACCGGATCTTAAATTTTAGAGAATCCAGTTATGTAACAAGTGTAGTATCGAGTAATTTTAGAATTCAAATATAAGAGATAAGGGAGATTTTTCGGTGTATCACTCGTAAATTTTGTAGATTTTCTTTGAAGGGAAATTTCCTTCGATCCAGCGTGGTCCTTGCCGCGAGCTGTAAAATTCACGACCTGCGCACAGTAGACACTAGATAACATCATTATAAATCTATAGAAAACTATGATATCTTCTCTTTCTAAGGGTATAAAATATATTTAAAGCATAGCAGAAGGCTTCGAAGTGATTATTGTCACGGGTACACCAGCACCAGGGCGCAAGGCTATTAACTAATAGGGCCTTCGAAGACTTCTGCACCAGGTGGCGATCTTACGAAATATACTGAACTTTTCATGCTCGTTAAAGGGCTCCTCTAAAGCCGCACACTAATGTGACGCAATTAATTTTTCTTTACGAGCAAAAAGAAGACGCATATTTCGGTGTAAACATATTACGTATACATTTATACACACACAATAAGAGCATATAATACACATTCTGCTCCTTTATAGTTGATTTTTATAAAAGTTGTTGAGATTTTTGATAATAAATCTTTTGACGATGAATACACAGACGTTATAAAGGGTTAATCAAGTTTAATCATTTCGAGAAAATGTGTTTAAGTCGTCATATTATGTGTTGGTTTTCACGCAAAAATTTCACTCCGAGAACTTGTAGAAGTTTTCGAGTTATTTGCGTTATGATCAAAATATTCGACATTCCGTCGGTTCTGTTGGCTATAGATGGGAGAATCTTGAAGGTAGGTGAGTTACGGCATGGTGTAGTTCAGTATATTTATTAATACCGCACATAGTTGTATATGACACAGCTGTATAAACAGATCACATGAAGTAGCGGTCCGCTCGAACACTAGGTGAATTGTCACGAAATATCACTAGAGGATCATTCTAGATATTGTGCGTAGCTGGATTGTGGCAGGGGAAAACTGCTATACCACAATATAACAAATGCATCTTACTAAGTAACTTTGTAAGCATTCTGTTCATGTAAATGTCTTAGAAAACCATAGTTACCGTGTATAATTTGTACCATTCATTCTTGTTACATTATTGTCAGCTTAATTGAGATTATTGTCTTATCTACTATCTAATCAGAGTAATGCTTCATCTGCTGTAAAATCCACGGAATATATTTGGGTACGTAAGCATAAACTCCGGGTAGGTGTGGATGAGCACATTTGATACCCCAACTAACGATTCCACCTACAAACCATCGGTCTGGATCGTTGCTGTCGCGGCACAACAAAGGACCCCCCGAGTCCCCCTGTGACGTATGTACCATTAATTCATCTCACTTTTATCGACCAATTCGCGATCCACTCACCTGACATGCATCCTTCCCTCCTTCCTTATAACCCGCACATATCATACCATCTGTAACGTTCAGTTCTCGATTCTCCAACCAAGCGTTACACAAGTCTCGATTCAAAACGGGGACCTCCACTTCATTTACTTCGGGCTCGTATTCTGACACTACAAATAAACAACTGGACTAATAACACTTTTTTATAACTTCCGACAAATTGCCCGATCGTTTCAAACCGACCGAATATCTCAACTTCCTTCCAAACCCGGCTGGTATTGTTAACGCATTACAAAATACTACAATACTACCCCCATTTATCAACGAGATTGTTATTAATTCCTCTCTTGCCAGCCATAATCCCACAACATTTAAATCGAGTTCAACCTTCTACCTTTCCTCTTGCCAAACTTTATTTTGTTATTTTAAAGGTGCCAATTCGAGCAATTTCATAATTTTTTATTCACCAAACATTATTTGCTCACACTTATTCTCAATAAAAATTAAATTCTTTCAATAACACGCGCAACACATCAAATATATCTTATTTGATGTATTTAGCCATAAAGGAACAAAGACCAATTTTTTATCGTTCATTTTTGTTGTTGGTAAATACAAATTATCTTTTGTACAAATGTGACCAAAACGTTAACTTTTTTCAATAATATGATGATTCTGGCGTCAAAATTTGTCACAATATACTGTTGCTACTTTACAAGTCAATTTGATAGGCATTGAGATTATTTCTTTTAAATTTTAAATTTCTTTTAATCATCAATTAAAGATTGAGCGTGGATATTTGAAAAATGTTGATTCCATATTGACCAAGTTTCCAGTCACTTAAAACCTTAGAAACCTGGAAGTCGGAGCATATGGATTTTTGAAATTGACATATCCATCCACATTTGGATATCTTAAACCATTGAGGATAAAATTCGACTTTAAATGCACATGCACAGATCAGGTCGGACCAATCGCAATTTTTTTTTTTTTTTTGTATCACATTTTTTAGATTTGTCTAATTGAATTGTAAAATTTGACGATGTTATCTTGAATTATATTATATCTGGTGGGATTGCATCCTCTAGCGGGGTACATTGTTCATACCATTTTACTTCTCTGGAATGGGACAAGGAATGCATATTTGAAAACTGCATTTCGATATCTTAAACCCTTACGACAATTATCTTTTTCTCTAAGAAGTTTGAAACCTAATAACGAATACGTGAAACAACGAATTTGAAATTTTCTATTCTTGTTTACTTCTATTCAATACTTGTGACAAACTGACCAAATTTGATCGTGTTACCTTAAATGAAGAGGGGATATGTGCATCTCTGACAACCCTTGGAGCTATGATGCCCATTAACGAATTTGAACTGTAGATTTTGACAAATAATCCGTATACAAAATTTAAACCCGACAGGTCACAGCATTCTCAAGTTATTGATTGAATACAATGAACGAGCCAACCTGATCAAGCGAGATATGAACAAACACTATAGCGCTTCTTGCTAATGCTCGTGTGCTAAAAATATACATAAACTTCCACTTCACAAATTTTTTTATGTCATTAGTTTAACTCAAAACAAAAAATAATCTTTCATTAAAACTTTAAAACTAATACCTCTTTTGTTTAAGTAGATTTGATTCTAAATACAAATATTTAATAATTGTTGGTGCTGTACAAAAGTTTTAAAATTTTTGTGACCTATATCAGTATTTTATAACAATGTATGAACTCCATGTTAAATGTCATTTTCTTTTAATATAATAATTCGTACTGAATAAAGACATTTCAACTCATAAAAAACATGGAAAATAAAATTTAGCTGTTTTTAAAGTTGTTTGTAAATATTAATGGTTTATAAATATATTCAAAATAATAAGTTTTTACATTATTATTCATTTTTCTATGACCTTTGGTAATTCATTTATATTAATATTTTTACAATAAAGATTGAAGGTATGTTGTTGAAAAAAGTTGACATTATTTGACCAAGTTGCTGATAATTAAGGAACTTATAATACACATACTCTTTTGGACAAATGTTTCTTTTAAATTTATCAGGAATAAAAAGTTTTTGGTTTTTGCGTCAAGTCTTTTAGATTCATCTATTCATGCAGAAAACTTCATAATTTCAAATTATTGGTTTAGTAATCTTTAATATTAATTTTGCCGGAATTTTAAAAGCGTAGAGAAATTAAGTGTGATTATGTGGAAAAAATCAACCCCAGTTTTTGAAAATAACTGAAATATGTATGTGATTGTTTTGGAAGATCTACTTCGTGTTAATGTAAAAACTGCCATTAATCAATACAGTATACGTTCCCGTATTAGTATCGTTGAAAAACATCGTCTAAAAAAGATCTCTTGAAAAGCAAAGTTGGGAAATTAATGAAAATTCATTAACTCAAATAACAAGTAGCAATTAATTTTAACAGAATTTTTAAATTAAGTAATAACTAAATAAACTCATATTCATTTAATTAAATCAATAACAAACAACAAATTGTAGCGCATATTTAATTTATTTACCAAATACGGTTAAAACAAAACCAAAATGTAAACAAATAAATATAAGATGCTTTTATACAAATTCATTTTTCGTGCAATTCTAATCTTGTTCAAAACATTCAATTTTTCTGCTTGTTTACTTTGTAAGCACAAACATGATGATCTTAAAAATAAAGAGAATCTACATTTATTAACAAATGATTATTAATTAAATTCCATTCATAAACTATACCGGGTGTAATTGAAATACACACAATAAAAAAGACTGTTAATAGGGAATAATAAGATCGATGCACTCATG
>QDEB01006081.1:0-23301 GCA_004193795.1 Asbolus verrucosus | reverse complement strand
ATATATATGTTTATTTTAATCATATGAGTTAAAATGAATTTCAGTGAACAAGTGTCTTTCAATAATATTTTATATAATTAGTTTTATAACAATTGTGTTGTCAACAAAAAAATACTCTTGTCACACTTAATGTATTCTTATGGTCAATGTTTTCACAAAAATTATGCCATCTATTGAAAAACATATTGACTCAGATAAAGATTATTAGATTTTGAAAAAGTGCATCAGCGATTTGTAGTACACTTTTTGGTGGTTAATTTTTCGGAAAGCTAAAAAAATTGACTAAAAACAACATGGAACAACTTTTTCAGTTACTTCTTGAAGTCATTCTTGTATTATTGTCGTCTAATTACCAAGTACCCCGCAAATATTTCAAAATATTTTTGACGAACATTTATGATTTCAGAAATTTAGTATTCAAATTTCAGATAGGTCAAGTCAAAATAGCGTTCCAAGTCTAAAAGGTTTCAATCAAAAATTTATCTTTAACAATTTATAAGGTTGTCGGATAAACAATCGTTCAATAAAGAAACGTTATTCTCACTTTTTGATTTATGTCGCAGTTAGTTCCAAGTTAGCACCTGACAATATCCAGTTTTAATAAAAACAGAATAAAATTGTGAACACATGTCAAAAACAAGACATTTGATATGTGTATATATATATATGTATATATGCATATTAAATAGATATGCTATTTATTTCAAATTAATGCAACCACACATCAATAAGTTGTGAAGTTTTTCTGCAGTGTTTAACTGAATAGTTACTGGTTTTTGCTTTTATGAGTTGTCGTTAAATTTGATTAGTTGTAGCATGTTGACAGTTGAATAAATGGCAACAATAATTAAAAACAACTTTGTGCAAATTTTTAATTGATTTACGAAAGCGTTTTGAGAATGTGCTTAAATAGATTGTGTTTTTTGGTGTCAGTATTGATAAATTGGATATTTAGCTTGATTTATTTCCAAAAATATCACTTATCGTTCATTATGTAAATTACCAGGATAATTAGTTAGCACTTCTAGGTTCTGAAATTCGATATAAAATGGAGTAATGTTGCCGCCACGTGTTCGGTTATTATGAGATGTCATTGTGTCCCCAATTATTAAGCGATACTTGGGGTTGTTTAAGCCCCGGGAGGTTTGTCGTACTGGAAACAAGGGTTCGGAAGATCCCATCAAAACTTAGTCAGCTTGTATTGTTATGGCTGTGTAAACAGTAGTTGATGTCGGAATATTACCAACACGAGAAGACCAACAGCACGAAAGGATTCAAAAAGATTTGCCGTCGCAGGCACACGATAACTAAGGGTTCACGTCTCATAACATCGTCTTCAACACTCTAAAACTAATTTATTCAAATTTTTAAACGAAGCCCGTCAACTTTTTAGGGTTGAAGCCTAGAAGTAACATCCACCACAACAAATTATATTATTAAATAATTAGCGGCAGCTTTACCTATCTGGCAAAAACAATGTTTAAATTAAGCGGGTGTTAATGATATGCCATGAGTACCGGCGGCTATTATAATTCTATTACCATTACACTCGACAGATAGTAATTAAAATAATGACGAAGGCGATTATTGTCTATTTGCCAAGTGCAGACGTTTAGCCAATATGCGAAAATTTGCATTGACGAGGCATTTTAACATGAATAATTGACTGTGAAAAACTTACGATACCATTGTCTGCGCAACTCTGACTTATCTACTAGCCATAATTTATACTGATAATGATGCATTATAGGTATTAGCACTTGCGGTGCTTTTTGCTTTGACTTTGCTCAAAAACAGTAGAATTTGCAGTTTTGAGAGTGGATTTAGGTTTTTACCGCAAGACCAATTTCGACGAAAGAACTAGTTTTTGTTGATTTGAGAGTAAAACTGCTATTAAATATGTCACGTGTTTATAATACACCGTTATCACGCCGATTCAATTATGTGTAATTCTTTAAATTATTAATAGAGTTGTAAAGTAGGATCAAAACACTAAACTGTTGTGAAGATTCTAAATATAGAATTGAATTCTGAATTTAACCGTGCTTATTCATAAAATATGCAAATAGGAGAAATCCCAATTCTTGATTCGCTTGTATAAGGGATATATTTTTACATATGAATCAAGATAGATCGAGACAAGTTAAAGGAACCGACTCATGTCTACTAAAACGGAACCGCCTAAATCGCACTTTTATTTGAAAAAATTAAGAGTGAAACGGGACATAAATTTTATTAAAAAGTTAAATTTGACTTTTATTGCACGTAAATCATCGGTTGCTTCATACGAAAATTCTTGCTCCTTTACCTGTTTTATTGATCTATAAAGATAGGTGATCTATAAAGCAGCTCCAGCGACTGATGCTCTCGGTGCTGTGTTTGCAATAGCAACTTTTTTTGTCTATCCCAAAACATTTGGTCGAAAATTTCGATTTAGAAATGACTAATGAGCTCGGTAAATTGTAAATCAAATAAACTTCCTACTAGGCGAAGAGATGAGCATTTGTTGGATACCGGCGGCTAATGAAAAAGGTGTGAAGATATATTAAGGATTTAAAAAAGACATTCATTCACCACATTAATCCCATAATGAACTTTAATATGATTAGTACAGTTAGTTGAGGTAAATTAATACTAAATCTGTTCGTGATTTTGACTAATAGTTGCTTGTCTTTACATTCATAAAAAATTGTTTGGTGGCTACATTATGTTAAAAAATTGATGAGTATGGATTCATTTGTTTATCTTTGTAGAAATCACTGTGGTCTGTATTGAATAGTGTTTGCACTAATAAATATTAATTATTTATGCCGCGGTTGCTATTGTATACGTGAAATTTATTAAACTTATCTATACCGCGTATGTAATAAGCTCTTTTATGTTCGATTATACAGCTGACATTGATAATTAATAGCAGCAAAATAGAGGGACAAACTAAAACCATTTATCACATCTACTTTTCAAGTTAAATTAGATTCCTCCACACAATTTATCTTTTGATGTGGAACAATCAATAATAACATTTCCTTAATATTGGTAAAGCTGGCGGTAACTGGGCCAAAAAATTGTATCCAGCTCAAAAATTTCAAAAATCGTCAAAAATTACCTGTGTTTCCAGATGACTTTTAAGTGGTTTCCTTTATCCATTTGTGCCACATGACAAATTAAATAATAAATCTGTACAGTCCTTTTATGTCGCTCCTTGTAATTTGTACACAAACTAACACTAATATACCGCACAATAATACATAATGTAATAATCTGTTTGGAACCACACAAAAGAAAATCACTGTCGGCTTATTTGTGATGGGATTGTCGGCTTAGCTTTGTAGTTAACTTTACAAATCGGTTTATCTAAGAGAGTGTGATCAAAAATGTGTATCATACTAGAAAAGTTATGGGTACGCAGGCCTTTTCAAGCCCAACCTCAAAATATAACAGCCTCTTCTCATTGGATCCTCACAGATCCTGCTGTATAGGCGGGAAATATTAATTGCTTGGGAGGAGTTTCACCCTAAAGCTCCATTTTGTATGGCGTCCTTGTTTACCGGATCCTTTTCAGTCCGACCTGAATATACCTAACCAGTCGCTCATACGTACAAATTCACCTCAAACAAGGCCAAAATTGCTTAGGATATTACGAAATGTACAAAAAATAATATTCGAATTTGAACATTACCCACCCAGTAGTTTCAAATAATTTAGAATATTACATATTAATACATTGATCTTAATATTAAAGAAGAAAATTGTATTCTCAATTTCAGATTGCCAAATACTAGATGGCACTTATTGCAGCAACATTATTTGAATATGGATTTCGTTTAATTGTTGTTGAAATTGAGACCTTTGCGACTTTATTTTCTTAAATTTTATTCTTCTTTATGAACATTGAGTTTTTACTGTAAAATAGACCTCTAATTATAATATTTTAATGCAGCAATTTACGGCGACATCTGTTCGTTAGTTCTCTAAACATGTTTAATTTAGTATTAGAATTTTGTAAAATCACTCCTATTTTACAATTTTTGATAACAGATGGCGCCATTAATTACAGACTTCTATCGCACCGATCAGAACTCTGTTTCTTTCTTATAACATTTCATTGGGAATTTATCGTTAACCATGAAACAGTAAAACAAAGGTTTTAAATGAAAGTAAATATAATATCACATTTATTGCGGATCATTATTCTACATATAAGTTAGATATATTAAATATTAGCATTTTTTAAACAGACTCAAATTGTATGTAACATATTCTCCTAACAATCGAAAGTGATATATCTGGGGCAAATATAGCAATAAATAATACAATGGGACTTAATATAATAAAAAGTACATAAATAAGCAAATTCCATAGACATTTTTCCAAGGAGTCATCATACATTGCTTTTGGAACCATACCATCTGTAAAAGAATAATAAATAATCTGAATGAAAGTGAAAATTTTGTTGATAAAAGTACACAACGTTACATCTGGTTGTTCATTGCAATTTCATTTTCAGTTGTGACGAATTGGTGCTTAATTTTGATGCATAAAAGTTTGTTTATTATCGAAGTGTACAGTGTAACACATCTCTGACATACTTTTCTAAATGACATAATTTGTGACGTAATTGTGGTTATTGTTCGAAAGTGAATTATTGTACCAGAAAAGCGATCATATTTACACTAATTCACTCGAATCGTTTTATTATTTTTGAAAATTTTTGTTCGATTTGCATACCTGCAGTCATTTGTCGAGTTGTTTTTGCGGTACACTTTACACATAATTAAGTCGAACACAGTTCGGATATTTTTAGAACAAAGAACATTGTCGGGAATTTTTCATATTCATCAACAGGAGTCACTTAACCAAATACTCCTTCTACAAAGCAGTCTGAACAACTTGGCGATACCTGGACGACCTTCACTACTTTATTTAATACTTTCGCTTTTACGCCATGGGATTTGTTCATTTCTGTTACAGTTACATAATTGAAACAAATTCATTCGTTTGGTTAATCACGTTTCTATTACAAACAATTTTGTATAATAACGTGATATTTGCGATGTATATTGTAATTGTTTTTGTTTAGTTGCAGGGTCAGTGTGGTTTTGATTTTTCTGTTGCATCATGTGTCGAAAATGTTTACGTTTTGTGTTGGTTAATATTTTCTCAATTCTTTCTACTGAAGTTATTGAAACTTGTTTTAATCATGTATGACCTTCAGGATATTTCTGACATATTTTAGGTGGTTTTGTTAGGAGAAATGAGGCTTAGTAAGAAAAAAATATATTTTGTAGCATTTATCATACAGAGGTCTACAATAGAAATTATGAATAGTACTAAAACAAACTTATAGTTTATAATTAATTTAGCTCTTCAATCTAACTTGATAGATAATAAAATTTTCACTATAAATTAACATTACCTAAAATAACTATTTATTGGCTATTTACATAACATACAAGCATATCAACTCCTCTTATCGTATGCATAATTTTTCCATAAAAATTATTGCCAAAAAAGAAATAACGATATGTTAGACATAATCAGTACTTACAGATATTGGATTCGTACAATACGTTACTGGAATCAGGTAACATCTAAACATTAGAAGATAATGTACAAATTTTAACATTGGTCGTGAAACCAACAAGTGTAGTTTATCTTAACCGACTCTGCTAATCAATATTATACAAAAATTTTGATCTAGCATTTTTCGATTAAATGAAGAGGTTTTGAGAATCAGTCCACGAATTGAACATAAATTTTTCGAACACGTAACATAGAGAATTGGCAGGTCTTACATTGTCTCCTACTATATTATTATTACAATAATTAAAACTTTAGGACTTAATTTCGAAATAAATACAAGACTAGATACAAACAGCTTCGCAAAAACACTCCTATTAACTGTTAATTTGTTGCCTATTTAATACATTGACTGCCAACACTGATAAAAATATAATTTTAAAATTACAAACTACTAGGAACAAACCATATTTGTACACCGTATGGTTTTTAATGACTTCGATATTTTGGGCTGACGATTGGATGGTTTTGATTGAATAAGAAACTGGCTCAAAATATCAAAGCACAAAAAAACAGTAGTTACAGTTAATGAGAAATTATAAACAAAACGATGTTTGTAAAGATAAAAGATTTGTACATTTGATATGTTAACAATTAGTTTTATTGTAAATGGCAGCCAATGTTTCCCATCTGTCTGAATGCTACATAGAACTGCACATAAGTTATTAACAGTACATTTATATACAACCATATAATCATCTAAGCTAATGTTTTAAAATGGAAAAGTTGAGGAGTACAATATATCAGTCTCACAGTTTAAAATCTTTTAGTATTGCATGGTGCAATGAGTAATCTTACATAAATTTCAATTAAATTTCATTATCATGGCAAAAGTTAATTTTATTTAATTCATTATTAGAAACCATATCCAATGGTTTTGCATTAACTAATATATGCTGAATACACCCTTCGAATCCCTTGTAATACGCTGACGGTAATCCTTGGGGTAATGTGGATGTACCTCCTAAAACGAGGAATTCAATTAAAAGCTGATCTTTTAAAACAAACCAACATTTATACCTATCCATAATTTAGAATTCGTCCTTAATGAAATGGCACCGTATTTTGAAATGCCTTTCGTAGGCGATTCTCCATCGATTGATATGAGACCCACTCGTTTCCTTCTTCTCACTTGGATCGTATGCCATTTCCCATCGTCTATTTTCGTTTTCGATCTAAAGAAAGTTATTGTAGAATCTATTTTTACGTAACTTACACAAATTACCTGATTGCCCAAAATACGTCTTGTTTTCCTAAATTATAACTAATTTCTGGATAACCATTTACAATTGCTATAGAAAAATAGTCTTCTTTAATATTTCTACTTTTACTTCTCCACAATAGAAGAGCGTTTGTTGCGAATGTGCGCAATTTAATTTCGTATCTGTTGCCTCGTTCCGGTTTTCTCCTAAAAAGAGTGGTAACATTAATAAAATATGAGTATGAGAATTAAATTTGATGCATTATTTTGTGTTTAGGATCACACTACTTTTATTCTTAGATACCATTTGGAACAAAAAAATCAGATGGTAATAGTTGTTCTAAATTGTGAAGCTTATATTTTATATTTATACAGGTCGCTTTTGAAATGCATCAAATGATTCAAGTGAAATGTAGCAGTTGTTTATCTTGCTATATATAATTTGTATTATATTTGTATTTTTTTAATTCAACGTTTTTTAAAATTCATTATTCAAATTTTAATACACCACGGGAAATTGATTCGTGTAACATAATTTTTTATATGTTCTGTGAAAATCGATTTTGATGAAATTTGGTATCTACATTATTATTACATAAACGAGTGAATAATTATTCTAAAAAACTCTCACTGTATGAAGTGACACAAATTTCCCAGAATGTGTTCATTATAATATAAAAATTTATTCAGAACCGATTTTGATTAAATTTTATATATACACTACTGTTATGTCAATATGCACAACGATTTAATAAAAAATACAGGGTGTGTTTAAGAAGTTATTTACTTGAACAACCAGTGCATGTACTCATTTAATATATTTAAAAAAAAAATTAAAAATGATATAAAAAGTCACTTGCAAATAGTTGAAATGTGTAAGTTTGATTTCAGTCAATATTATTAACGTACAGACATGTCGAATAGGAGTTGAAAATTTGGAATGAACATTTTAGGGTCCATGTCTTCCGTAAAATAAAACCAGTTATTCGCAATAACCGGAACAAATGTTATAAGGTCACTTAAACTTAAATTGTGATATTAATTTAATTTCATAGGAAATCGAGTTTAACTCGACAAATACCAATCATTATGAGTAAAATAAAATAAATTACAAAAATTTTGAAAAGGCAGAACTATGAATCGAAATTAACAATTGATGAAAACGGATATTAAAATTTTATAGTATTCAAAGGATTTTTTTAAAAATTGGTTACTATACTCTCAAGTTTATGGCGCTGACCGTTCTAGCGTACAAAAGCTAATATATTTTATATCATCTTTAAATTTATACCAAAATTTAATTCACCAGACCCTCAGCTCTCGTTTACGATACGTTTATGTTTACGATACGTTCCAGTTAAATGCGTTTATGTTACGGTCAGTGTTGTTAATTGACCAGTAACGTCTTCTGTTGGTCGTTTTCGTTACGAGAGAAAAAATAAATTTTAGTTTTTTTGTCATGTTTAAAGTTGTATATGTCTAACCTTGCTCACATTTGCCTAAAAAGGGAGAACATTGTTTAAAAGAAGAAGCGATAATGGCAAGCAGTGGCGGAGAGAGAAAATTTTTGTTTCTGTATTGTAAAGTAGGACTTTCGTCAAAAAAAAAAGTTATTGATGCAAAAATTCTTTCGCGGGTCATGGTGTTTAGTATATTTTGAATGGTTAAGTTGGTGATTAATAATGTTAGTCATGTACTTACCTGCCAATATCGTAAAGATCTAAATTGTAGTATTCGTCGTCATAGTTGTCATAAGTGTTGTTGTCTATGATTTCTTCTTCAATGTTGTCAATATCATCTTCTTCGTTGTCAGCGTAATCGTCGTTAGTTAAGTTATGGCTGTTAGTAATTTAATGTTAGAGGGGTTAATGATTGTGGTATAAGTTAGTTACCTTCTATATCCGCGGTTTCTAAATTGTAGAAAAGTGGCACCGTTAAATTTAATTGCGGGGGTTTCTTCTTGAGCTAGAATTTTTCCGTTGAATAAATTTGTGAATTAAGGGATAAAGCAATCTTACATATCTCGCAGTATTTTCCCTTTGTGTTAGGCGGGCATTTGCATATAAACTGATCGAGTTCTGGTATACATAGGCCATTATTTAAACAAGGATTTTTGGAAATGGGACATGGTAATCCGTCATATGAGCCGACATTGAAAGCGCATCCATTTCTATTAGAATCAAAAGAGCAATCCGGCAATTTGCTTGAAATAGGAAGGGGTTTTCCATTTAGGAGAATCCTTTGTATTACACCCTTATATCCCTTAGATGCGCCAGATAAACGATGCACTTCATCCCACGCTCTGAAACGTACACACTGTTGATGATTGAACTGCAAAAATAAGTATATTACGATAAGGATCCGATGTAGAAGGGCAATTCCAGATTAAGTTCTGTTAGTGGCGTGCCGGAATAACCACGAACTATGCTCGAATTATCCAATTGTAAAATTCCTTCTCGTCCTTCTCTGAAAATACGGGCCCAATGCCACTTTCCAATATTTACAGTCTCTTTAGTTCTGCAACATTTGAGAAATATTTCTTAGTAATTAAATTAACTCAGATAAAAATCACTTACGTTAAATTCGCTATTCCGCTTCCCAAGTTAAATCTAAATTGTAAATGACCACGTGCCAAGTTTAATGAAATAAAATCACCACGACCATTTTTCTGTTGTCCGTTGTAGAGTATTAAACCATTAGCTGCCTTTGGCATAAAATATAGTTCAATTGAAAATGTCTTCCTAACACCCTCTAATCGCGGAAGCCGGATATAACTGGATCCATTGAATTCGGGGTTCACAATACCCGTATATTTATCTTCTGTAACATATAAAAATTTTTGATATTGACCCTTCCTTATACAAGATTTATTTTATTTATTTAATTCGTTCATTTATTGCTCTTGTAAACAATGTCGAGTTATTAGTATGCGGACGTGCACACATGTCGCTCTGTTTCGAATTTCATTTCACTCATCCCTTCGCCAGTGGCGCCTCGTCAAAACGAACGTCTAAAAGAGGATGTCCCTTTTCGATACATTGTTGCCGCTGACGCATTACCATTGTGTTATAAATCAAATTAAAGCTTATTTACGAAGAAAATTAATGGCATAACACTTAACAATGGTTATGCCTCGAAACAGACATCCTTCTTGATAATTTGTAGTATTTTTTGCAATGTATTTGCACTACTATTAGTAGTGGGCACTAACCCTATAATCTACATAAATACACGTGTAGGACAACAAAAAAAAAAACATGTTTCGCACGCCCACGTTATAAATTAGCAAACATGCATTTATTTATTTTCATTTTATCTACATAACTACACACTTAACTAAATAAATTACTGTTTACACAGATGCAGATTTTTGTTTTGTTTTGTGGAAATACCGAAATTTAAAGCCATGTGAATAACGAATTATATACGATGCGGTGGTTGCGTTTTACAAGCTAAGGACGGAGGCAATTATTTCGTTTGCATAAATTGCAATTCAGATTAGTCACTGTTCATTCCTTAATGTTACCTTATACATAACAGAATTTTTTCCGTAGTAATCCCACTCCTTGGATAAGATGGGTGAAATTCAACTTTTTAAAAATAAATTAAGTTCTTATGCTTTGATACATACTTGTATGGTTATATTATACAATTTTTTTGATCATATTGCCTTCCTTTTTTGTAACACGCTTACTATCCATCACATGTAAGAACGTGTTTCAAATTAATAAAGCTAATATCGAAAAATAATTGAATATGAGTCCCGTTAACGGTTGCAATCAGAGAAAGGTAAATTTAATTTAACCGAACTTGTGCCTCCTATCTCCAGTTTCATAATCGATAAACGCTTCCTTAAATTTAAAATGAAAATAACCAATAAAAATACATTATTGGGGAAATTTATTGAATGATTCACGCTTTAAATCTAGAGTCTTTAAATTGGATTACGAAAGAGAAAGTTATGACTTGTGAAGTCTTAGTAATGAAAAAATGATGATTGTAAAAAATAAATAAAGTCCAATTCTTAGAATGTCCAAAAAAAGACTGTTACTGAGAAAAACATGTAACAGTTACTTTCGTAATCGACGAGTGGAAATGTGTAGAATAATTCTGCAGTTGTTGCAGTTTTCTTTTTTGTAGTGTATTTATTTTTTGTTCGAGTCAGTGGCTTCGACTGATGAAATCTGGATTTTTTATTTATATTTTATTTTGATATAAAGTTGGGTTTGCAATTTCATCTGTTAGAGCTCCTTACAAACATTGAAACAGTTGAAAAGTGTTGAGGTAGAGGTGAGCAAATTTATAATTTCTAAAATTGTGAAGTTTTGCTTTGAGCAAGTCTATTTATAGAGGATCTTGTTTGGCTGACGGAATAACAAAATACAAAAGTTTAATTAGTGATGACATGGCCTTTGTGCGAAAACATCGCTTCCGTTCTACTAGTTGTGTATTTTTTTTTTCGGAACAATTCGAACGTTTTTCCATAATAATTGGTTTTGTTTTTTCATTAGATAGTGTAAGTGGATATGAGGAGATTAAGTGGTGGGATCTTTGCCGTTGGCAATATAGAATAACCCTTTCACGGGTGCTTTCTGGCAAGAAATTATTCTGGTCCGTCTCCCAAGTTCTTGACTAATATAATTTGTTAGTTTCTAACAAATTAGGCTGTCCAACTTAAACTATGAATGTTTGACAATTTAATATAATCCGTATAAACTACCCAGGAGTCTGCATTGTTCGGCGTATTGATCTTTTTCGACAAAGTGCTCCAATTATTAAGATTGTGAAGTTTCATAAGAGAGGATAAGGAAACTGGGACATGTTGCCACAATAAGATTACATACTCAACTGTTAAAGATCCTATTTTATGTGATTTTCGGGACAAAATGTAAACTCGGCTTTCTCCATTCTTATTCATAAAATATACGATAACATGGCTAGTAAACAATTTTGGAGATACGGTCTTGGTGGCAGGAAGGATTACAATGAGTGTCAAGATTTCAACAAGTAAGGGCAAAAGGAAGGATAAATCCTAAGTCCACTCCTCGGGGATCGGCGTTGAGTGGGTGAAAAGTGGGGGTTGACGTGGCGATTGACCGATTTCGTCTCGCTTGGCGAAATATTTCTGTCGGGGCGATTATACAGTTAATTCAGGAAAAAGTGGAAAAAGTGGAAAAAGTGGGGGTGAGTGTCCTATGTGGACGTTTTACCTTGGAATGCATTGATCAGTCGACGCGGTACTCAAACAAATTGAAGCAATAAAACGGGGAGGCCATTAAAAGTTTAACTTACCCATTTCGCAGCGAGTTCCTGCACGTCCAGGTGGGCATTCGCAAATATAAGTCTCTGAATTCAATGCCGTGCAGGTGGATCCGAATTTGCAAGGATTGGAGAGGCACGGCTCGACCGGCTTTTCGCAGAACTCCCCTAGATAATGAAGGCCGCACTCGCAGCGGTACGACTCGGGGCTAATTACCACGCACTTCCCTTCATTTTCACACGGGGAGGCCTTGCAGACGCTCTCGCCGCACTCGAAGATCCCCCGCGTCTTCAGCACCCAGTCGTCCCTGTTCACGTGCAGCTCGATTGGCTTGCGGCCAATTTTCAGCCTCCTGATGCAGCCCCTGAAGCCCCTGCGAGTGCCGATGTTTTCGTACACTCTGCAGCGAAAAACAATTTATAAATTAAGAACACAATCGGCCTTATTAAAAACGCATGTAATCATGAACAAACTCTACGCCGAACTCACATGAACGCCTAACTTTCCGATCAATTATTAATAAATTTGCTCTAGCTACTCGCCTCTGAGGATTCACAAACTTAGAAAAAATATTAATAATTGATTCAATTAATAAACCAACACGAAACGGTATTTGATTAGAAGCCACAGATACGCGCACACCCCTATTTTATCAACTTGCCTATAACTAATCAAACACAACTCTGTTCTCAAGTACTTTACCATAGCGTACCCTCGAGGCCGCATCAGTCTTATACTAAGTCATCTTTAAGACTTCGCAATACCCCGAATCTGCATGAGATTGTGCGGGTTATTGCATAACAATATATCCATTCGGTGGTTTGTTTTGACTTGAGCACGTGCGCTCTATTTATGTTTGTATCAATAAAAAGCCATCAAAAATAGATTTAATTTTTGTAGCTTTCACCTTGGAAAAGTTGTTCCGTTTTTGGATTGGAAAAAAGCCAATGTCCATCCACTTTACTTTCTTTATTCATAAATCGATTTTAATGAAATTTGCTACAAGCACTAACTAATGATGTATTTTTGATGCATACATGCAGATGTTACAAAAACAATTATTTATATCAAATTTAGGGTTTTGAAATTTAGAAAATTAAAATGATTGATAAAAATCTACAAAATGAGGTAGATATCATTTTCTTAACGTATACGTATACGACGTGATTTTTGTGGACAATGTTCCATATGATTCGTCGAAAATATAACAGTTTTAAAAATTTAATTTATTCTTTCCCACAAGACAAGAACCCTTCACATTCGTCATAAATTATCCCAAAATGTTTCAACATGAACTTGGATTCTTTCATACCACAATTTATGATGGCCGGGAAATTAAAAATTCATAGAATTTTAAAAATAAATAGTTGAAAAAAATTGTATCACTTTGAATGGAACTTGGAAAATATGAGAAAAACATAGATTTATTGTTATAAAAAAAAAGGCTATGATGTGTGCTGACGTCACATATGAAATGTTACTTTTAACGATAACTTAACTTAAAACGATAGGTCACGATAGTTCATAACTCTTGTGGTTTTAATTTTCTAAATTTCTAAAATTCCCTAAAATTTTGAAATGTATAATCGTTTTGAGCTCGTAAGTGATGGTACACAATTTTGTTCTTTCATCCTAATCAATAGTTACAAGTAGGAGCAAAAGTGGTTCGATTTTTCTAAGATTCAATCAATTAAGAGTTTTGACGGCAACGACAGACATACAATGTTTTTTGAATTCTAAAAACGAGATATCAAATCGAAAAACTTGTAAAATCTGAAATACGCGGAAAATAGATTAAATATGTATATTACAATTTTTTCAAATAAGCATCATTTTTAGTTTCACTTCTTCTGATGCAAATCAGTTAAAGAATCGATCAGTTGAATTTTAGATAAATTATTCCTTAAATAATTGTCAAACATTTTACGAAATATAGAACGTGTCAATCAAAAAAAAAACTGAAATCTTTATTCCTAAATCATAGGTCAGGATTTGTGGATCTATGAGGTAAAACGTCACCAACCATTAAACCATAAAAAATTAACAAATTTTAAAATTTTCAGAAATGGAGCTGTTAAAAAATTATTTCAAAAATTGAAAAAAAAAATTAGAACGCAATTAGGTAATTAGCCTAGTTGACAAGAAAAAAATTGAAAAATATTTTTCGATTTACATGACCAAAAAAAAAGAAACAAAAAAAAATAGATTAGACATGATACCGCTTTGGTGATTCTATGTCAATTGATGTTCAAATAGTATAATTCTGGATAAGATGCGTTATGGTGGCGTGTCCTAGAAATTAGGATGTTTAATTTGACACATATTTGTTCCATTTCCCTAAAACTTATTAATAATGACTCTAAATATTTAAATATATACAGTATATAGGGCGTCTGATTTAAATTTCAAAAGCAGCGGCCACTTCCAGAGGAGAAATTGTATTAAAATCCACTCATAAGTAAAAACAAATTTTGGATACTAAATTCGGAAAGCTGTGTTTTTTTTTTCCACTTGCGGTAATTTTGTCTTTTTTGCAATTTGTCCGCGTTTGCGGTTTCTTTATAAATAATTAATGTTTAAGTTTCATGAGGTTAAGTGCTTATCAAAGTTTGTTCAGGTTTACACGGTGAGAGTTAAAAATATGCGTGCTTTATTTGATTTTAGAAGAGAAGGTTGTTACGCATACCTCGTGTAGTTAGTGGGGACAAAGCCGACGTATGTGTCTTCGAGTAAATCTAGGGCTTTAAGGGAGCCTCGGGCTTGTCCAGCAACGTCTTCTCCTTCGTCTAATTTTAGTATGCCGTCTCTGTGGTATCGTTTAATGACGACTTTATGAAAGAAGTTGAGCTGGATTTTGTCTACGGACCGGATGAGGACGTGTCCGTTTCCTAGGTTGTATTTAAATTCGACAAATCCGTTGACGAGGGCGAGAGAAATGAAATCGCCCAAGCCGTCAGGCTTTTGCTGGTTGTACAGCAAGAGTCCGTCATATGTGTGTGTTTTGAATTCGACTTCGATGCTTAGTTTGTGGTAAGCTTTGAGTGGTTTAAGTTTGACATAAGAACGACCATGGAAGGCTGGTGTGTCGTATTGTTTGTGAATCACTTCAGTTTCGCAAAGAGACCCCGTAAAGTTTGCGTCGCAGACGCAAGTGAATGTGGCGGCTGGAAGATCAACACAAGTACTAGCCTGATGACAAGGAGATGAACTACACGCCCGGTATTCATCGGTCGGATTTGGTTGAGGATCAGCTGCAAGTAACCGTTATGAGCAAACTCCACACTCCAAACTCCATCGAGTCCTTACCTATGCACTCTTGACGGTCTGACGATTCTGAGTGATCAGGAAGACAAGTGCACGCTCCTGCTACGCAGTGGCTATATATAATCATGCAATCGGAGTTATCTGAACAGAGATCGCCTAGGAGGGCTGTTACAACGCGAACGGTTGCGGGGGTCGGACGGTATGCCGGGGCGTAGTTTCCACCTACATGAAGATAAGGACACGTCTTTTATCTTATATAGTCATTTTATTGAAACAGTTTACAGCAGAAAGCTACATTATGTCTACGTTAATTTTTATTTATACAATCATTTAGGGCATATCAGTCTCACCGCGGGTATTGTAAATGGCATTAGGTCCTGTGGCAGATACGTTTATTTCGGAAGCAGCTTTATTATCTGTTTCAGCAGGATAAGAGACTCCTTGAACGGGTCGCATAATAGATCCGCTTCTCTCGTAGTAGTAACGAGGATCGGGAACTAGTAGATGTCTTGTCGATTTTGATAAAGGCGAATTAGAATCGTCGGGTTGTGTAAACTGTAGCGGGGTGTAACGGCGTACAGGCCAATCCGTGCTCGGGAACATGTCTTCTATAAAAGATGGCCTGTTTTCGATTGCAAATCTCGATTTAATCTTTAATTTACCTTTACAAGTTCCGAACGCTTGCACCACGATGTCCTTCTGCAAGCGACAAGCAACCTGTCGCAGTTCGCAAGCCGATGTGTATGTCTGTCCGTCACTTCCACACACGACCTAAAATATTTTTATTTGTCGAAATAAATGACACAAACATTATTCCAAGAACGTACTTGTGCGTCATTTTCTTCGGGGCATTCTGTATGACATTCGCATATAGCAAATCCACCCCGTTCGACGCATGTTGCTCCAAAATAACAAGTCAATTCTTTGCACGTCGTCGGGGGCGACGTAGTCAGATCCGCTGTGGAATTTCAATTGAAATGAAATATGTCACTTAAATCTATTAACATTCATACCTGGTACGCAACCATTTGGACCTAAGACCTTGTTGTGACTCGTGCATACGGTGCATTTCTGACCTTGCACCCCCGGGTTGCAAACACACCTCCCCGTCATCTGTTCGCAATCGTCACGGACCGACCCAAATGTCGAACAACCACAAGCTAAAGACAAACATGTCCCTTTTTGAAAACTTAAAAGAAAAACACTTACGAATGCAGCCGTGGTGGCCAGAAGAAATTTTGGGCAAGCCCCAATAACCCGGCTCGCATCGATCACATTTGGCCCCGCCAACCCCCGGTCTGCACCGACACTGTTGCGTTTCTGGATCGCACGTGTCCGAGTAGGAACCGAGTTTGTTACAACCGCATAGAGAAGGACATCCTGCATGATTGGGCCCTTGGGCAAGGGTTTTGCCGTCGGGACAGCAACCGTACCAGCTATCCTCGCAACTTTTCTGCTCCAAAAGGCTCTGATCTGGAAGCAATTTTGTTTTGATTGTTAATCGGCCGAGCTTTTGGAGTGTTTTACCTTTACGACAACACCTAGAGAAGCGCGCTGTCTGATGGCAGTAACTGCCGGAAGGACAATCTTGTCTTTTAGGACCGTTTCCGCAATCTAATTCCTTTTTTGTGAGGGGGTCTTTTAATGGTTCTTCGCCTTTGCATGGCTTTACTTCCATTCCTGCATACAAATTTGATTTGATGGGGTAATGGATAAATTAGTTGTAATGAATGAAATTAGTACGGTGTTAATCAAACCTTGACAGAGATCGAGTGGCCTCAACCGCAACTCCTCCTGCCTTTGACACGCTTCCATCTTCATAGCACACAGCGAGGGGTACATTCGCAAATCGGAGGCGCAAACTGGCTTGGAGGCAGAGACGAGTGCGGCGCTGGCACAATCGAACTGACAGGTGCAACGTGGAAAGTTGTCTGGACCTAGCTCGCAGGTCGCCTCGAAATCGCAATGGATATCTCGGCAGGCTTCTTTCTCGGCCGTGGAGAGGTCCGGGATGGTATTGTCCGGACCGACAGTGTCGGAGTCGATGTTAGTTTGAGCCGTGAAGGGGGAAAGAGTCGCTGGAGAGGATGTTAGATCGTTGTTAATGAGTTTCATTAGTCGGTTGCGCGGCAAAGGGGGCACACAACAAGAACATGACAACTTGTGAGAACTTACTACTGAGAGATCCCGCCACTGGAAACCTTTCGCGACAGTCGCCGTAGAAGACTACACTTAAAGGGGGTGAATTCGTCGGCTGTAAACACGTCGCTTTCTGCAACTCGCACTCGTTGGGGAATGTCATCATGTTTGATGCACACACCGGTTCGTCACCCGAGCCTTCGCAATTTGTGGGACACACGCACTCTCCTGCCTCGCATCTACCGCCGTATTTGCATTCCACTCCCTGACATAAATCTGAAATTATTTATCACCCAATTACTAAACAATTTTTATCGCCGCCGACTCCCACACTTTATTAAATCTATTGTTTCGACAATTTTAATCAGAACAAAACAATTATTCTTCACAGCGGGCGACTTCATCAGGGCCGTAACAATAAGTCCGCCCCCCGCTGCCAAACTTCTCGATTAGACTCCATTATACTCTTCATTAAAACTCGATCCGCCGATATCTTCCTCTACGTGCAAAAACTCAATCTAACGTCATCGTGCCGTTTTCAAATTTTTCACTCAATCGTTAAAAAGTGCGACAGCAGCGAAAGACTGACTTTAATGAGCGAACGGACGGGTGAAAAGTATGCTGGATTACATCACTCATGATAAAAGGCTCAGAGGTTTCCCACTAGCCATAAATTTTTGGTTGTTTCGAAACCGGAGATAGGAAACAAAGGAAGAAGTGTAGTGCAAAGAGAAAAACAGCTATCGAATGTCCGAAACGCTTTATGCTTGCGTAAGCGTTCTATGAGTATGGTGTGAGAGGGTGTATTCTCTGCTGCTCTGCTCGTTGAAAAAATATTTTAGTCAGTTTTATGTTTTCTAAATTGTATAATATAAATTAACCAAACTGATCATGAGTTAACGACGAATTATAATAAAAACATATTCCCATATTTTGCCCATATATACGGAGTTGCCTCAATATTTTTCCCCAAGTAGTGAAAAAAAATTCAAGGTTCAAAGTTTCTGATGTGATTCTTAAATTGAGATATGGTCATTACCGTTATATTTTGTAATTTGTTTTAAGCCGAATGTGTAGAAACACAACCAGAAATGGTACGTTGAAAAAAAAAATGGTGGTTTTACATTTTATAATTTTCGTGGCAATTGTTTATTTAAAAAAAAAGTTTTTATAATTTTTATGAGGAGCATTATGATTTTTATTTTGATTGATTTGAAAAATAAATATTATTTTTACACAATCTTAAAGGGCGATAAATTAAACTGCTTAAAGTTGTTTTCGGAAGAAACGTGTTTGACACTGACAGATTTCATCGTTACCGCCATGGGATTCTACAAATTTTGTCCTAGTTGTGTTACAGCAGTAGCCACGACAAAAGTCGATTTTTTTAAACGAATTGTATAATTTTGATGGGAATTTGGCGGGAAAATTATGTAAACGTGATTGGCTAAAGTTTTTTGAAAATAACTTTTTAAGGAAAACTCTTAAACTGGTAATGTTGATTTTTATTATAACGGACTGTTCAATCATCAGTTTAAGTCATGTTATAAAAAATAAAAATGATATTAACTATAATATTGGAAGGTTTCAAGGTTGCAACGCTCTCACGAGGTATTTTCCACCCTCGAAGCTTGTGCTTAATTTCGATATTTCATTGCTTTCTGAAATAATTGGACGAGTCCGTAGAATTGAAGTATTCTATATAACGGCTTTTTAAGCTATTTTGATCAAAAATAATAATAGATAAATAGAGAGGTTTACATTACCAAAATAAGTGACATTTCCTTGATTTACAATACTACGATCATTTTCCAACCGTAGCGAGGGCTGTAAAAGGAAAACCCTCTTTATTATTTTATTGACACTCGTATTTCATGCTTCTTGAAGTAGGATGTCTATTTCTAGTTTATTGGGAAATAATTACCGTTTACTTTTTTTTACTCATTTTTGAGTTGATCGAAAAGTAACTGTATTTTTGCACAAATTGTGAAGAAAACAAAGAAAAAGCTTGTAACACCGAGAATATGTTTCATTAAAAAATATTTTTCAAAAAAAAAACAACACATTTTCGACATCGGTCATGGTTGTAGATAAAATATGTACACACTTGCATGATAAAAATTTTGAGAATTAGGCGCATAAGTAAATGACCAGTTAAATAAATTGGCAGAATATAAGGCAGAACTGAGTAAGGACGCGAAAGTAAGTGTGGGGCGAAAAAAACAGAATGAAAATATCGAAATCGGATCCAAGTCCCTATGGGTTGTCGTGAGGTTGCGGATCGTGTTGTTACGTCCCTGTGTTAGGTTCTTCGAATTGTTTAGTTCCAGATGACGTGGATTTGTGAAATGGCGAATTAATTGCAAATGTGAGGGCGGTTAAACTTACCGCAGTTTCCCTTATATGCGACCAGAACGTACTGCTTCATTTTACAGGAGGTCATGCGAAGCTCACATTCGTTTGCGTAAGTCACTCCATCTGTGCCGCAAACCGTTCCATCGTTGAGCTTTGGGAACAAATGTGTTTAACTATCATCTATACACTAGCCGGTAATATCTGAACAAGCACGGAATATAAATACAGGATTTCAATAAATCGGAACGTGTTCCAAATGTACATGGGTTCATTTAAATAAAACTCTTTTTCATTACGGAAATTTCGTGAAAGCTGACCGTCGTCAAGTTTGAACGTGAAATTTAAGCAATTGTTAAAACGGAACTTTCTAAGTTTAGGATTTATAGAGCCCTGAGTTATGTAATTTTTTACCTTGGGGTCCGTGCAGGATTTGGGGCAGACGCAGCGTCCTTCCGTTGCCCCGTCGATTTCGCAAATAGAGTAAAAGTCGCACTTTTTATTTTCACAGCCATCTGCAACAAATATTAAATACAAGTGTAGTTTTAAGGACTTCGTAAGAGAATTTTATGAAACTCGCTCGGAAGCATGAAAATTATTTGAATCTTTAACAGGAATATCAGCGATTTTCATAAAACACACACATAAAAGCTTCGCATTTACGAAACAAAATCGAACTGAGCGTACAAAATAGTTCATCATAAAATGGTGTATGCAGAGAAGTGGTAATTCTTCGGGAAATCGTGTGCGAAATCGGCACACTGGATTTGTGTGTTCCGTTTTGACAAAATGCGTAAAAATAATTTCAGGACGAAACGTATTCGACCGGGAGATGTAGATATTTTCAGGAAGCATAAAACTGCGCCCTGGGGCACTTATATAATATACTGTGTCTGTTTATTTTGAAGACTAATATAAGACGTTACCCAATATAGCAGTAAAGATATGAAACTTTAAACTTACTACAAGGACCGTCGTAAAGGACTGCAATATCGCGCCGATGCTTACAAGCTTCAAGCCTTAGCTTACATTCGTTGACATAAGATATGCCGTCAGACCCACAGACAGGTTCAAATTCGGCAGGACAAACGGGACATTCGCAGTGGGCTCTTCCCGATCTTTCGACACATGTAGCTCCGTATTGACATTCGTGTTCGCTGCAAGGACCTTTTTCGCCGCACACTCCTGCGTACGCTATTTCTATGGTGGTCCTCGCCAGGCATCCGGCTCTTTTCAGTTCGCATTCTGATGGGTATGTGCGCCCGTCCTTCGAACAAACGGGCCTCATGATGGGCTCACACGTGGGTGGGCACTGACAATGTGCTATGCCGAATTTATTTATGGCGCATTCTTCCCCCAAAGTACATCGCACGCTCATACACGGATTTATACCTGCAATAAACCACCTATAGATATTGCGAATTTTAAATCATTTGCCATCAACTTTATAGCTTCGCTATCCATCAATGTTATTAGGTATTACTCCAGCCAATGATATTTTACCAGCTTTTATTCCACCTTACTTTCGATCACACAAACAAACCGCCTCTAATTGTACCAAAGATTTATCTCAACGGAATTGAATAATTAACAAATTAATGAGTTTTTTAATTGGTCGAAAAATATTTCTCAAATATTAAATTAGTAATTTGCACGTACCTTCTGTTAAGTACATTTTATGTATTACATATGTACTATTTGGTACGTGTAAAGTGAATGTACAAAAAATTGTTTTGTTCTAAATTGTTTCAATTCGAATGATAATGAAATTTTTTTATCCCGTCGTCACCCACTTCCTCCATGTTCTTCATATTCCACTGAAACATTATGTTGCTGTTTTTAATGATTTATTTTTAAAAGTTTACAATTTTTCAATTTAGTGGTTACCACGAATTGTTCTGTGAAATGATTTGCAATTATTGCAAGTTCGTTCGAAATATTTGGAATAATTTGTGGTCATAAGACGGTCGACCGGAATTTTACCTGTTTTGCATGGAATATAAAAGTTGTGACATCCGTAAAAAATACCGATTGTTAAGGGTTTATGACTTGTAGTAAAACTTGCAAAGGTTCCTTTCAAATTAATATTTGTAATGCACTGTAAATTTAAAAATATTTCGAAATTCTGAAAATAGATAACTAAATAGATATATAATAAATTGTTACTTTTTCGATTACACAAAAGGGTTTATTATTCAGATAGAGATAATGAGTGTTGTTATATGCGTGAAGTTAAAAAAAGGGGATATCTACTGCAGTTTGTAGGCTTCTATCAACTCTTTTATTTTTCAAATTTCAAAATCTTAATTTCAAAATAAGTGGTCGTTTCGGTGCGGCTCGCCATTTGCATATAATAAGATCTTAATCCTCATTTCAGTATTATAAACTCAATTTACTGTCTAAAATTGACTATCAGTCCGTGTAATTTATAGTGACAGCACAACTCAACTCACCTAGCTAAAATTATATATAGATGTGAAATGAGATGTAACTCATCTGTCTGTTTGTAACTATGTGTTTATAGGGTTACCTAGACCTCTGATGGACGATTAGAGAGTTATTTGACTTCAATGATGAAATGTTTTTTAAATATTATAGTTTATTTTTGCCTGTTAATATAAAAGGTACGTTAATTTGCGTAAAATATAAGATCATCTCATTTCATTTTTAGACACATATTTCTCTATTTTGAATACTTCTTTTCACAATTCATTTGAATGCATCACTGTCATAAAATAAAATAAAAGCTGAACTCTTTTTTGCCATAAATTTATTTGAAATTCTATATTTCCTATATGAAATTGAGATCGATGCAGTCACTCTGTATAATTTATGATGGTAATTCTTATTACTAAAAATAAATCCCAAAATAAACCCAAATTACAGCGATTTACCTTTTACACTTTCGTCACAGTGAAGACCTGAAGTGGTGGTCTCCTTTGTAATTAAAATTAATTACTTCATAACACCAAGTTATAGATCCCTCTAACTTAATGTCACCAAAAATTCTAAAATATGTAGTGTTTAAAGAAAGATAAGTTTTAGTTGTAACTCAAAACAAACGATATAATTTACACCTCTACCTTACTGTAAAAATCCTTGTCTTCGTATCAAAATAATTTTGTAATCTTTTTATGGATTCTTTAATTTTTTTTTGTTGCATCAACTTCATTCTCACCGCAATTTGAAATTTATTTGTCTATATTACATGTTAAATAATAATTAATCCTTCGAGCTAAGTAATTTTTTATGTAATGAAAATGATACTATTTAGATGTAGACCATATTAAAAACAATACTCTAAAAAACATTATTTCTTGAAAAAAAATTCAATATATTTTTTTCCTTCAAGTTAAATTACTTTTAAAAAGTAATTTTCCAACCACTGGTACGGTGTACTACGTGCATATCAAAAAGCCTGGAAGTCGGAGCCTGTGGATCTTTAAACTCGGTAGATCTTTGATTTGTGTGGATCTTTGAAATTGATTTAATTTGGGGTGCAGAA
>QDEB01006079.1:0-10722 GCA_004193795.1 Asbolus verrucosus | reverse complement strand
GTTTCTTCGTTGATAGTGGCAATTTTACTCGGTCTTGAAATACCGCATGTTGTTGTTAACACTATTGAGTTTTGAAGGATGAAAAAACAACCGAAGGTGCATTTCAGTTTCTATCATAATAAATTCAGAATGGCATTAAAGAAACAGATGTAAATAAAAAATATTAAACCAAAAAATCAAAATTGCGGTTTTGATATTATATGAAGATCATCTACATAGCAAGAAACTTCTGTATGTGTGCGTCTTTTGTTACTATTATTCGACCAATCTTTAAAGAATTTTATAAATTATTCCTGTCTAGACCAGGAAACTTCTTCGAGCATGTTTTACCATTCTGGAATATACGTAACCTACACAATATGCTTTTTTTAAATGTTAGGATGAAAAGAGATATAAGTCGCAATTTTTTTGAGGAAAACGGTATCCGGTGAAGAAATGGCTACTTTACGAAAACATTTATCGTTTGAAAGCATGAAAAAATAATAGTACTGTTAATAATAAAACTTTCAAGTGATTCATCAGGTCATTGAAAAAGACCAAGTCGATTGTACCGTTTCTAAAAATCCAAAAAAATTAGAAGATTTACAGAGAAATTTTCATGTAATTACATTGAAATTTTTCACAAATGAATGGAGTAAAACTTCGAAGGGCTTAATATTTAAATTTCAACTATACTCACTTTCAGAAATAATGCACCACCCAGAAGGAATGCATCTAGAACGCTGAAATAGGTCAATACGTCAATAAGTAGTCAATCATAAAAAACAGAGCTAAAAGACCTCCTACTGCGGTTTTTACGAAATTTTTGCATTTGATAAAGAAGCATCAATATCACCTAGTTTTGGAAAAACAGCAGTCAGTGCATCAGTAATTTTGTGCGGCACTTGAGATGAGCTATGACATTTAGAGGTAGCTTGGGATGAAATATCATAAGAAGAAATTGACAACCTAATTGGCAGCATGCCCCGAAGAATTGCAGCATGCATTGACTCCAAAATTTAATTATCTCATATAGTCTCAACTTGTATTTTTATGTTTTCTGGGTGGTGCATTACTTTTGAAAGTGAATATATAGATATACAGATCGCTAAAAAGTATGGATACAAATAAATATTTAGAAAACTGTTTGTCGGAATTCTTTGAGATTTGGTACAGAATTAGCAGCATTATTACCTGCAATCTTTTCAATTTTATACCGTTGTCCGTTTTTTCGACTGCATCTAACATTAGATTTAGAGTTTTCATCATTCGTAATAATTTTTGGTCAGAGCGTCCAGATCTTGGACGTTTTTTAATAGTTCCAGTTTTATTAAACCTTTGCAAAGTTTTTGAGATGGTTGACCTGGAGATATATTCTCGATTTGGATAATTTTCATTGAAAAGATCTACAGCTTCGTCTTTTCCCCGTACCCGATCGTCATATGAACTTCTATGCGCTGGGTTTCACTTAAACGTACCATTGTTACAATAATTAATTAATTAAAGTAATTAGCAGACTAATGACAACAATTTTCAGAAAACTAAGTTTTATTTTTTTTTTATTGAGCTTGTATGATATTCTTTTCTAAAGTTCTGATAAAAAATATGATATGTATGCGCTACATCATCGAATTCAGAAGAAAATGCTCTTTCCAAAATTTGACTCAATGATTGACTTTGATGTCAAAAAATCAAGTTACCCTTATATTTCAAAAACAAATAAAGATGGGAACAAATCATGACTAGTAAAATATAAAAGTCTTAATACATTTTTTTCTAAATGGCATCGTTACTGAGAAATAAAATGGGTACATATGTTTAGAACCGCTGACGAAACATGACACAATAAATGTTCGAAATGAGCCTCATTGTACCTCACACAGCATCACGGGATAGGAACGCTTTATCAATTACCCACTCGCTCTTGTCAATTTTTGCCAAAGAACAAAAAACATGCGTTTGTTGTCTTGTTGCATTAAAAAGTCAAGTCAAGTCTTATGCTAGTTCAGTGGCTCTCAAACATTTAACCCTTATTCTGCCCTAAAAGAGCATCTATGATGAAAATGGTATTAGACTTTTTTGTTTATTATATTGTGTGCAATCACCTGTTAAAATTTTGCGCATTGTTTCAAGACCACTGTATATATTACCCGCTTGATCCAACATATTTTTGGATCATCCAGTGGATGTACGAATTAAATTAAGTAATTTATCAGTGACGATGAGACGTCATTTATATATTAAAACATTTTAAAGTGATTAAATTCGTCCTTGGTATAGTAACTGCACTTGAGGAATTTACTATTTTGTTATAATTTTGGTCGAAATTCACAATTATGGTGTAATACATTTTTTAGTATTTTTAGGTTGGTTGTGATGGAAAGTCTTATCAAATGTCAAACAGTTCTAACCTCAATGAAGATTAAAAAAATCAATAAAAACAAGAATCTTGTAACATTTCGTAGGTTATTTCCATTAAATAAGCCAGTGAGTGCCTAATTTATACCGCTCGTTAAACTGAAAGGTTTTTGACATTTAAAAAAGGATCAAAAGGTTAGAAGGTGGTAGTTTCACTTAACAAACATTTCCATTCTTGTTTACATTATTAAATCACTAAAACCCAATTAGTTCGATTATTTTTTGATTCGAACTCGGTCAATATTTAGTTTTACGATAATGAGGTTTTATGCTATAACGTTCTGATTTCAGGTTATCTCTGGCAGTCTAAGCAATGCAAAAGAGCAGCGATTGACGAAACGTCGCAGACGGTAAGCAAACACTCAATTCCAAACACAATCGCCGATAAATTTTTAGAAACGTAAATATTATTTCCCTAAACATACACGAGTATTGAAATTGCTTTCGTAGAATCATCTTGACCCGCGGCACATTTAAATCATCGCTAAGTTAATCTCGCGTTATCTCATTAAAAAAATTACATTGACGCGATTCGTTTATGAACCAACTTTAATTGAAAATTGTGCTTATTAATGGTTGGTCGACGATTAAAATTTATTAGACTTTTAACCTTGTCTGTTTGATTGGTTATTGCTTATCTTGTGATAAAGCAGCTGGAGATATAAAGAGTCCGATACACTCCAGAGCAGTCAGTGAGATCTTGGAAGTGTCGTTGCTGAGTCTAGTGCGTCGATCAAATTCACGTTGAAAAAATCGCCACCCTGTCGTTTAAAGTGCTTAAATACAAAAAATCCTACCACAAATGGCTGATCCTGGAGAAAATTTAAATTGTTATACGCATTTTCTCGAATCCTTGATGAGGGTTCATGTGGTCGAAACAGCGGGTGTGAATTTCTTGAAGTACCCCCAATTCCCTGTCGTGCAGATGCTGATGAAAGAGTTGAATTTGTGTGCACACGACCACAGCTTCGTACCGCCGTGGTAAAAGGACGTTCGGTAGAGTTTAGTGTAATTTCATTTTCCACGGCCCTCGACGTGGAAACCGTCGCCCTCAAATGGGCGACCGCCTCTACTAAGTGGATCAAGGTGGCCTCTACCTTGATTGGAAACTTAAAAACATTTTCGTTAGTTGTTAGTGTTTATGTTTAGGAAATAATCAGCTTCAAAATGCCAATATTTGCGTTGCAGCGTTCTTATAAGTACATGATGTACGCGACAAAGCAACCCTCTTTGAGGATCAACCAGGCCGACCTCAAGTGCAAGAATGGTTGCGGGTATTACGGGAATGCAGACTGGGACGGTGAGTTGGCCCCAACATCCTTTTCATGTAAACACAACACTTGATAATCCCATTCTAAACATGTTTACTCAAGAAAGAAAGTGCCCCCATTGTTGTCGCACTGGCGAATTCTCGATTGACGTCAACCTAGACTGATACAGCGTGATCAGTAAAAGTAAAGATCGTGGTCGAGATTCAAGTCGGTGCGTATTGACAGTTTTTATTTCGATTTTCTAGTGGGGGAATCAGAAAAACAGAATTTGAAAGTGTGTCATGATGTAATTACAATTGGCCAAAAATACTCTATGCATTTTTGCGATTTATCGCAAATAATATTTATAAGCTTGAGATAAGTTGGTATGAGTCAGACAAAACCAGATTTTCTTAATGGCTTGTTCAGGAGCAATAAACGTTAAACATTAAATTCAAAGAATTGCTTTTAGCAGACAGAACGAAAATGAAAATTGAAAAACACCACTCAAAATGTCTGGATGGTCACGTGACCGAATTGTTTTAGCAGTGCTAACAGGGAGCAAGATAGAAAATTTCAAATTCCCATGGAGTAGGCCGTGTAGTAATCTTGAAACCAATTACTTGATGTTAAACTATAATTTCGACAATATTTTAACATCAAAACTATTTACCTTAGGAATGCATTTTCGTTTATAAGGACTTCTAACTTACCTTTGATCACACTTGTTATCTTCTCAGCAAAATTATTTTCTGGTTTATTAGACGTGTACAATTTATTACTTTTTCAGATCTGGTAATATATCACTTGATTTTATTAAATATCAAAGTTGTTAGTTTTTCCCTGTTTATGAACTTATTTTAATAGCAAATTGGCCCCTTCGAGTTTCCAATAATCTTACATTTAATTGTTTTTGGGATGATTTTAAAAAAATTCGTAAAGTTCTGAAAAATTATAGTTTACGTAATCGACCAGCTTTCTGTTTACACGTTTTCCTTTTTAAATTGTCATAAACCCATTCTTTAAAAAAAATACAAACAGGATAAAGAATGCTTCTTGTTGATACCAATAACAATAAGAATTAGGTTAAATTTAATTAGGTAACGGGTTAAACAAGGAAAAACTGGTGGAATTGTAATTACATCTTAACTCCGCCCACAATGATAAAAGACTATTTGAAAATATACAATCAAAGAAGTCAAAGGAAGTCAAAAATTTGACATGTGCATAATAATACAATAAAGAGTAAAACACCAGCACTGTTTTCATCTATTTGAAGAATTATACATTGAATTAATTCTTTTCATTATTAAAACCATAAAAATTGTACTCAAATTTTCTACCTGTCAGAATCAAATTTAACTTTAATTTAACTTCCCTGCAATTGGTTTAAAATGTGGGCGGAGTTGAGCTATACAACACCAATAT
Source organism: Asbolus verrucosus (assembly GCA_004193795.1). Classification (NCBI taxonomy): domain Eukaryota; kingdom Metazoa; phylum Arthropoda; class Insecta; order Coleoptera; family Tenebrionidae; genus Asbolus; species Asbolus verrucosus. The sequence continues at coordinate 5,647 of QDEB01006079.1, read as the reverse complement.
TGTTGGTCATACAAAGTTAATCGCATCATTGAACAATTTAATGCTTGTATTTACAAAATTATATAATTTACTATGTTGTAAGTCTCGTACTTGTAGTAAAGTGGACTTATTTTTAACTCGTGTTTTCCTTTACAACGTTAAAATTTAAAACAAAACAAATTTCCATAGTAACAAGGTAAAAACACGTTGTTTATGACAGTTACAACGCTTGCCCAATTTGTTATCGGCTAAACGAATGAACTTCAGATAACTATGACAGTCTCCATAGTAACCGCCAATGGGAGAGAGTTTACCGTAGCAACTGTCGCAAAACAATTTTATATCGGTTATACATTTTCTTTGTTTGAATAGAAATTCATGATACCTCCGAGATTTTGTAAAGAAAAGTTGATAGAACGATTTCATATTTCCACAAAAATGAACAAAATGACACTATTTTTTTTTATCGATTTAATAAAGTTTTATTATTAATGTTTCGTCTCATTGTCGCATACTATTTCTTGTTGATTTGTAAAAATATACAGGGCGTCTAATAATATGCTTTAATACTTTGGCCTTTGGAAGACGATAGAACACGAAAAAATAAGGGAGCTCTTTTGTTCTTTTTCTTTTTGCCTCCAAAAGGACTTTCAAAGGAGCCAGTTGGGTTACTTTTATTTGTAAATAATTCCGAAACGTTTTGAACTACAAAAACGAAATTTTGGTATTGTATTTTTCTAATACAGGTATTTATTTTGACAAGTTAACTGAATAATAATGAATATAATAAAGAGGTCGTTTTAGTAAATGAGGGGTAATGTTTAACCCCAATTTTTTTGACCCTTTTTCTTAAAACTGAATACATAAAATGTATCTGCGTTAAAAACCAAGCAGAAAAAATAGTTTATAGAACTTACTTTTTTCAGATGAATTTGATGTGTAATGAGAATGAGGTAGTATCTTTTTTACTTAATTTTTAACGTAGATTCATTTTATATAATCAGCAGGGGTAAAAGACTACCGTTTATTTTTCCGTATTATAAAAGTATTGACACATAATTATGTATAATTATTAATTTTAGCAAATGAGAGAACATTTTCTCTTGCAGGGTACTGTTCGAAATGCTACCGCAATCACATGGATCAGGAGCGCCAGAGGAAGGCGCGCCAGACCCACTCCGACCAGGCCAAGCACCAGGTTTCCGGTTTTTCCAAGTTCGAAGAAAAGAAACGCCAACAAACCGACAAGAAGAACAAGTACTTGAAGAGCTTGCCCGTGTTCCGCAAGACTTCGAACGTCAAAGATTCGGGAAGGCCCGAGAGACATCTGGATCTGAGACAGGCCAACCCCGACGCCGACAAGTTGATGGCCGAGTTCATCTCCCTGTACGGCATCTGGGGGGAGATGGTCCGCAAAGACTTCTTCAAATGCGTCCAGTCTTTCACCACCAAAATCTACAGCGAACTCGACAATAAGCCCATTGAAGACATAGCCGAGATGGCCCAGAAGTACTACAATTTATACAACAACAGAGTTAATTCCACCCAGACCTACCAAGAGGTCACCACTGAAGTTAGGGAGGAGCTTCTGGATTTCTTCGAAAAATACGTCATGGTTAGTCTCTACAGGTAAGTCATCTCTTTAGTTTATGAAAATTAAAAAAACAAAATTAACAATTCATCAGTTGGTTGTTTTGTCCCCCATCGACCAACGATGAAGAAAAAGATCTCATCATCCAGGAGCGTATACGTAAACTCAGTTGGGTGAATGCCCACCATTTAGACTGCTGCATTAGCGAAACTAGCATAGAAGTTAGGGATTTAGTTTACACAGCCATCACAGACTTATTGGGAATGGATTCGATGAAAGCGCCCCAGGAGAAGCTCTCTTGTGTTGTACGTTGTTGCCGCAGCGTTGTTGAAGTATTGCAACATTGCCAAGGCGGTCCTGTCAGCGCTGATGAGTTTCTCCCAGCTTTGATTTTCATAGTCCTCAAAGCCAATCCTGCAAGACTCAAAAGCAACATTCTCTATGTCACCAGATTTTGCAACGACACCAGGTTGATGCAAGGGGAAGCCGGCTACTATTTCACCAATTTAGTAAGTTTACATGGGCCCTCAATCTAAAAATATCACAATCGAGCTGCCGTTGCAGTGTTGCGCTGTCTCCTTCATTGAAAATTTGACGGCTGAATCCTTGAACATGCCTCAGCAGGAGTTCGAGGCGTACATGAGCGGAGAAATCACTTCGGTGAGCGCGTGGGAGTCCGCTTTAGTGGCTTGTGAGGGAATGCATCAGCTTTGCGAGCATTTAGCCCTGCTGAAAGGCCTCTCAGATCGTACGAACTCGGTTCAAGAAAATACCAAAACTTTGACTGAAGATATATTGAAACTGAAAGAAGAAATCACGGAGAAGGTGACAGCGGTTTTGGAGCGAACCCCTTTGATTATCAAACCAAGAAAAACTCCGGAAGATTTAAAAATCGAAGCTTCCACTCAAGTCGCTGCCATTAAAATAGAAGTCGACGAGAGTCAGACGCAGAATAATTTTTATCTCCAGAATTTGCAAATCGGCCAGAATAATTTGGACGAGACCAAGACGAAATTGCAGCTGGACATCACACCCTGTATATCTGAAGATAAAGTGAAAGCTTCGCAATCGATCGAGTTTCTGTCGCCCGCTTTCGACGCGCAGAGCTTGGACGGTTTGACACCCGATGACCAGAACAGTTTGAGTTTGTCAAAAATCAATTACGATATAGATTTTTCCGATTTGAGTGGCGAAAATAGCGTTGCCGAGTTGACACCAGAGAAGCGCAAGTCTCCCAGTTACACACCCGATCCGTTTAGTCCCATCGGAAGCAGCTGTACCATCACCCAAGTCCCGTTAGTACCGTCACAAGTGGAGCCGAAACCCAAAGATGATTTCGTGTTGCCATTTCTTGAAGACAACGCGAAAAAGGAAGAAACGTTGATCGATAAAAAAGAGGACAATGCCATCACTAATTTGCCATCTCCCATTAAACCAATGACATCACAATATTCGGGATTTTCCAAGCAAGGGTGGCAGATCCCGAGTATTCCCTGTATCACCGGAGATTTTGTTTCAACTAATGCATCACAGTCCAGTAGTCAGCAGTCATCGAGTCAAGACAATTGATTCGTAGGATATATCTTTGGTTGTAATGAAAATAATTGTGTAACAGTAATCGTGGTTGTAATTTACAATTATGGATATTATTGTTGTGTTCTGTTTGTAATCTTTATTTTATAAATACAATTTTTGTCTTTTATGTGTTTATTATTCAGGTGGGTTTTCGCAATCGAGTTGTTTAGTCGTCGGTCCGCTCATGATAATTGTGTAATGAATGAGTCATGATAGTCAAGGGTAATCATTGTTTCTTTTTATCTATAGTCTGATTAGAAAGTCAGTTATTAAAAATAACCAAATTTCTTAATAATGAACACACGGCTTGCACGTGATTGATCAGTTTCGGATAATGAATATTTTTACCGCTTTTTAACAGTTTTACTGATGCAGCTGTGCTTTAAATTATCTACAAAAAAATATTTTCAAGTCTATTCTGATGAAAAACGCCGTGGATGCAGCATAATCAAAATAATTTTGCATCCCGACGTACAGTCTGATTCATTGCAAACGACAAAGCAGTACAGAAACTCGTCGCTCTCATCTCTATAGTTTTGAGTGCGCATGAGCTTAATTGATGAGAGCAGTGAGTTTTTACACCTATAATTTTGTTATTTACAATGGATCAGACTATGCTTATTTCATTTGTTGATCAATTTTCTCACATTTTATATTGGCGAAAATCAAACAGAAAAACTAGTGGACCAAATAAACAAATTAAATAGGGATATCTACGCAACAAAGCTGGGATATTCACTATTCACGAACATATTTAAAACCAAGACGCAAAATTATTTGGATCATTATTAGTTACTATTACTATTACTATTATAGGAAAATAAGCAATTAAAGATGGGTTTTACATAATTTCAATTTTTTCAATGTTTTATTTGTATAAAGTGAATAATTTTTGAGATTTTCATCAGATTCATTTATTTGTCAAATCAAAACTTGAAAGTTTTGAAACAAAACCCTAAATGTATTAAGGAATAAAAATGTTAATCACATCACAAAAGTAAAGTGTGAGAGTTACGTATTTCGTTCTCCAAATTTTCAATAGTTTTATTGAAAGAAACTATGTACCGTGATGAAATATCACATTTTATTTTTAGCCCATAATTTACTGATAAAATGTTATGATACAGAAATCAATTTTAAATTCTGAGCAACTGGGAAAATATTAATCCAAGAATTTTAGATGCAACTAAATTTAGCAAGACAATGCTACCGCTGCCATCATCCACCTTAACTATTAAAAAAGAAACAAAACTGTACATGCATAGAATTCCACCTACTTTTAAAATTTGCTTTTTAAAGCAGCTGTGATAGGAACATTTCTTTATTACCTGTTCAATTTTTATGCGAGTTTAGAAATAGTTTTAGAAAGTAAACCACTTGACAACCACCCTACCAATTCATATCAATATGAATAAAATAAATATGTAAATTTGTATTTTTTTTTTTTTCATTCGGTTTATAATTATTTCAATAATTAATTTTTTTACATAAAATATGGTTAATTTTATTGAATTTCATGACTAAGTTAAAATACAAGAAGTATAGAAGCCTCCACAAACTAGCAGGGTAGCGTTGAGATCAGATGCGATCCATGTTATTGGTATATATATGACCTTGAGTCTCGTCGTGGCTATGGACCTTCCCCGATATCGGGTGGCCGAGATGGAATGGCTTTTAGGCGGATTTATGTCCATACCACGATCCCTGAAGGAGCATACCTCAGTCAACAGCCGCTCCATTTCCGATGTCGGCAAATGCCAACGCGAAGCAGCTGACTTCACCTCCTACAGACCCACCGCTACTGGAGATGTTAATGTTCAGCAAGAGTTCGTTCACCACGACATTAAAGAGAATAGGGCTTAGTGGATCGCCCTGACGAACCTCCCTGCTAATCGCGATCGGACGGGTATATTCGTTGCCAACATGGATGACGGTTGTGGCATTAAAAATGTCCATGATATATTCGATTATCATGGATGGGACACCTTTTCCAAGAGAGCCTTGAGGCTCTCCGGATAGAGTCATGGGAAACAGTGTCAAAAGCCTTTTGAATGTCCAAGGAAACTACGTTATAAGAATGACCGCGGGCGATCTTGCCTCCTATAAAATTGCCGACCGCAGTCGAGGCGCCAGAATTTGAACACTTGGGCCCCATAGTTAAATTTGAATTTGGCATACTGCCTTTAAGGCCAGCCCTTAAGGGGGCTGCCGAAGGTTTTACGGTCTTGGAACCTTCAACCGACGCGCGTGTGAGTTGAGGTTGATGCTCAATAGAGCGACCCACCAACATCTCAAAGACGCTTTGAGAAAATAGCAGAATCACAATAGAAAGACACACTGTCATCTGTTTAGTTCACCGGCACCATAAACGTACAAGACGAATAAAAATGTCGACTATCCAGCGGGAACTACGTGGAAGTACACGCTAACTACGCTCGAGCAGAGGAGAGTCATAGTTACTCTCGCCTAGTATATTTTCGAATATAAATAACATGGACCGCG